>JAIGNY010003624.1:195000-300000 GCA_020152595.1 Chiridota heheva | reverse complement strand
AGCATAAAATAAACTTGGTCTTTATCAGCATAACATAAACTTGATCTTTATCAGCATAAAATAAACTTGATCTTTATCAGCATAGAATAAACTTAGTCTTTATCAGCATTCAAAAGTGTAAGGGTGTATGTCTATAGCTTGCTTGTCAGATTAACTGGGTTCCAAGGGAAATGAAATGATGTCTGTATGACCTCTAAATTAGTTTCAAAATTGTTGTTAAAATACACTCAACTTGAGAACAAAAAAGGTCATTTTACCTTAAAATGCCCAAATCTATTTTAGCATATTCTCTGGACCAGTTTACTGTATATTACTTCCTTCTTTTTTTTTTTTTTTTTTTTGGGAGGGGGATCGTAATAGTGTATTGTTGGCCCTTCCCCTAGCTGTACCTATATAGACTGAGAAAATGTTGTAGTCCTAGAAATGCTGTCTAAGAAAGTAGATAGGCTTGTTATATAGGTATACTCCTGAAGCAATTTAGCAAGACATTTTTGAGATAGATGCTCAAGGAACTTCATTTAAGAATCAGAAATTGAAATTGAACCATTTTATTTGATTTAATCTTAACTTTCATAGCTTAGTAAAACATAAGAAATACCAGCAGTTGTGATTTGTTGTTCTGATCAGAAATGTACAAAAGACAAGTTTGTGCATGTTCAGTTAAATTCAGAAAATTGTTCCTCTGACTTGCATTTAGTTCCATGGGGTCTTTGTTCCGTAAGTTATTTTCAAATCTTGACTTAACTCTTTTATAAGGCCTCTGTTTTCATTCTCATAGGATTTGCTAAATCCTCACCAACTATTGTGTCCAAAACAGTTATTCTTGATTCATGTTTAGGGAACAGCTTTGTGAAGAAAAGAAATCCTTCTGAAATCTTTTCAGTAAACTAAATGTAGATTATTTTTGAAGTTCCTCTACACTCCCTGCATGTTTTAGTTTTCAAAAGAAATCCATTTGGATGAGGGGTTATAGGATATAAGTGCCTGTCACAGTTCAGAGAAGTGGCTGAATAGGAACAATTCAGAACGAAGAATTACTTTTGAAGACACTGCCCAAGCAGGGAGTTGTCTTTTGGTCAAGCATGAAGCTTTTAGTTCTTTGTAACTGAAGATTGTAGAATGAGAGAAAACTGACCAATCTGTAGAGATCAAAATTTCTGTTGGTTGGGCAGACAGAAAAGGTTGTAAGGATTGAATACACAAAACAAAGTAATTCCCTATTTTATAGGACAATTATTTCAACTAGTCAGAAAAAGTGTTGTCAGCTTAAAGGGCATTGATCTAATGAAATAAGTGTGCAGACTGGAGGTTTGAGATGTATTCCTAGAAATAGAATTATTTATGTTTGTGCTTTTGATGAGACATTCATGATCAAACAGGGCATTCACCCCATTTATCGCCTGTTTTACCACTTTTGAAATATTTATGGAATCTGTTTCATCTTTTACCACTTTTCAAATGAAGAAATGTCATTTTGTTGGCTACAGTGATCTGTTATAGCTAGTTTCAGTTTCTTCTTAGGTTACTGTAGGTCAAATGATTTTGGCTTATAGCCTAGCTTATTTGCTGTAGTTTTTCCCTTTTTAAGCCACTAGGTATCCTTTTAATTTCAGTTTTGTTTCCAGAATTAAACCTACAGGTCAAAGCTCAAGATCGGACAAATTATAAAGCATTTGCTAGAAAAAACAGTTTTTTGTTTAGTTTTTCACCTATGTAATGTACATATATTGATGTTACTGCTCAGAAAATATAAATGCTTCCAAACAGGAACGGCATAGAGGGGAACAGAGTCGCCAGCTTTAGTGATTTCTTGGGGGGAAAAAAACCCGCTCTATTGTCCTTCCAAAAGTTGATGGACTTCAAAGTAAAAAAGAAGATGGATAGTTTGTAACAAAAATTGACAGGATTCTCAAAACTGTAAGGTCTATTCTCAATGAATGAAAAGATGAAGAGTGATCATCAGATATGCACACTTAAACTTGCAAAGCTATAATTGTCCGATTGACAATAAGTCTTCCCAAAAATCAATCTTTGTACCCAAATCTCCAGGACTTATTCCTCACTCATGCATGATTCTAGCTGTATACTTCCACACCTCAACATTTTTACACTATTATTTCGAGTTGTTCAAAGTTGTGAGAAAGACTTTGAATATCAAGTGATGTTTCACTCATTTTAATATTCAGACTTGGTAGCAAGTTGTCATCAATTCAGATATGATAACATCCTCATGTTTTCATTACACTGCATTTTGTTTTTCCTGGCACCAGCTATTGAAAATTGATACTATAGTTTGTATGGAAACATTGATTTCTTGCAGTATGCCTCCTGACTTGAGGCACTTATACAGTGTGCAGATTTCCGGAACAGTTGTGTTTTATCGAAACATGTAATTCTACATAATATGGAAAATCATTTTTTTGATACAAAGGTAATCAATATTTTGCCCTCAGCTTGGTATAAACGGAACAATGTTTTTGGAACTTAAGTTTACAAAAAAAGCTGAATTCACCTGTGAAAATTTCTATATTCATCTTTTCTAGCAACGCTTATAGTGGAGTGGTTTATTTACAGAAAGATACAGGCACAAAAATGAAGTTTTGACTTTCACCATACTGATAGGCATATTTATGGAACTGTACTTGCGGTGAATTAGTATTCATGTAACTATGGGAGAAATTCCCTAGTGTAACATTTTATCTTGTTTAGAAAAAAATGTGTGATTGTTTTAAATGATGCGATATATGTGTTTGGATTGAATCATTCCTACTAGAGAGACAATGAATGGTACCTGCGTGCATTTATAGTCTTTTTGTGTTCTTATTCTGTAAGTAAGATCTGTTTAAAATGTACAGTAACAGTACAGTAGCCATCCTTATGGAATTGTGAGGGGTGCAGGGGGGGGGGGGAGGGGGTGGTTTGCCAAGGAAAATATGTTTTTGGACCTTTTAGCTTATTTCCTGGACCTTATCTTACTTTGACCAAGGACTACACCCATGAACATAAGAATATTTGTACTGTGGGCAAAAGAAGGGCAGCTGTATACCACATTGGGGGACAAACTGTATCAATGATATTAACCAGACAAGTTTCGCCCATGCAGATGCTTCTTCAGGTGATAGTGGGGGCAGGGCTGTACCCCTGGGAGGACAGGGGGTCATGTTTCCCACACTTTTCAGTAGAATTGTGAAAAATCAGTACATTTTGGGGAAACTTGTCACCCCCCCACTTTTTGAATAAGAGGCCACGTCCTCCACTTCCCGGATGAAAATCACGGCCCAGAGTAGGTAGGGGAGGGGGTAAAGCATTATCTAGGAGGGAAATGAAAGCAATTTCCACCAAATATTTTTCAAGTTAAGGTACCATTTGATCTTGAGTTATATTCAAAATGCTGTTGAGGTATGCGCACACTGTATGCATAAGTATAAATTTGCTCATTAGTTACATACGCATGTTGAAAAGAAATCCAAAGGCACTTATGCATATATAATTGTGATTCATGTAGAAATGAATTAAAAGTTTGAAAATCTCTCTTCTGAATCTGTCATCATTCACATCATAAAAAATCCCATCGATTCCAAAGTGCTTTAATCCATTAAACTTTAAGAAACATATCCATTAAAGTTGAATAAATGTATCATTTTTCACAAAATTGGAAGTAGCTAACAGATCAAACTTTGTTGATAATAAACCATCATATTAAGATAAAACGTATCAATTTTTCATGCTTGTGAGAAAGCAATTGTGTATCATATATCTTCCCTTATGGGATATGTTACTTTAGCTAAAGTAACATATCCTTGTTTTAATCTCTCTCTACGAAATTACTTCCAGTCAAAACTGATCAATGTCTCATCCCTTGTTAAATTGATGATATTATAATAGCAATTCTTATTCCCCCTAACTGCTACCTGCAACATAGTAATCCATCTCCTCGTATTTCTACCTTATATCCTCTGGGAAGTTTTTTTCCATAATTTTTTTGAATAATTTAGAATTCCAGTTTTCTGCCATCTTTCCCAGCTGCTTGTTGCAAATGTTAGCTTTTAGCCCCAAAGCATGAAGTTATTAAAAGGAAACATGAGGAAAATCCCTTTTAAAGGTATATTAAAATTTGAAATTTCACGTTATTTAGCTCAATGATGAAAACTAGATACTGGAAAATATGAAATAATGTGGAATAAAAGAAGAATTTTTTTTTTTTCTTTTTTTTTTTCTTCTCCTTGTTTATTGTCTCCTAAATGTGGATTTTAAATTTTTGGGTGTGGGACCAATTTGAGGAGCATAGAATTTAAAGGAATGTTTTATGAAACATCTCTGCTAGAATCTGAACGTATCTTACCTTATTTTTAGGCTAGTAGCCAGGATTTGGGCAATGGAGAATGGTTTGGAGGAGGGGGATGTTGGGAGCAAGCACTTCAAGAGGGGGAACATGGGAAGATTCTCCAGGCATATACCCATGTAATATTTTTGGTTTGATTTATGCAAAAGGTGGGGGAGGGGGGTACATTTGCAAGGGTCCAGGGGCCATGGCTATTACCATTCATTGCCAAGTCTTTTTACATTTGCTGATCTTACTAGCAAATCCCTGCGCTACACAGTGCAAGCTTAAAGGGCTGGGTAGTGGGAAGACTTTATGACCTTTCAAAGTTGCTAATAGTTGGAAAGATACATTTCGCTTATGTTGCCTCTACATGTCTAATATACCTTCAAACTTTCTCTCAGCAACTTTTCTTCTGAATTCTCCTCACCTATTGACGTCCAAGTACATGAAGCCCTGGCTGTATCACTTTAACGTAATCTGTAATAGGAGAAGGTTAAAGAGGACTCTGACACAGTATTATTTTCTGTGGCTAAGCCATCCTGGCCTTTCATATTTAAGCAATGTTGCAAGACCTGTTTGCACACATGTTCTCAAACCAAATATCCCCAAGGTCTTATTTCAGCCCATCCCCTTTACAGTATTGGCGCGAGGGTATCTATAGAAAAAGTTGGATTTAAGTGGTAACAAAGACTGTATATTTGTCAGGGAGCCTTAACCCAAGATGACAGTTCGCATTTATACTGCTAGTGAGAAAAGCACTTGTGAAAATTGAGTGTATATTGTGCCTCCCTGATTGTGCATACATATTTTTTATGTTTAAATCAATTTGAATTGAGTATTTTCATAAAAAGAGAAAAAACCTAGTTAAAGAAAAGGTATCGTCCCATAAATAAATTCAGAAGTGAATGGCGCCATAATACTAACAACGCCCCACTTCTGGTTTTCAATTTTCCTTATTGATTGCGAGAAATCTGTGATGTTATCGATAACCAATGTAGGCCACTATGTTCGGTCATGTGGATATGTGATCAATAACATCACAGATTTCTCGCGATCAAATTGAAATCTGGAAGTGACGTTAACCTGAGCATGGCAGCGTTCGCTTCTGAATGAATATCTGCGACGATACCTTTCCTTTAAGCTTTTCAGATAAGTGCACGGCCCAAACTAAGGTGTGTGCGTTATTGTGAGAACTTAATGCTCCAAATACTTGTAAACACATCGCACTCACATGATATGTGGTACACAGATGAATTATGGTCCATATATATGTGACCTATCTATTGTGTTGGTAGTGATGTTAAGTTGGTAGAGCTTTATGTAAAATTCTTTAAACAGTGATCAATGTGCAACTGTATGCATGTTTGCATCATACTTGTAATGTTGTCAACAGGTTATATATGCATGACGGACATGCTTACGAATATATGTTATGTAGCATATTCATGATATGCAAAGCCAGTTTGTATAAAACTTGAAAATCAATTAACAATGATAGACTGTATCGAAAACATTTGGGTTTCTGGTCATTTTCATCTTTTTACAGATTATTTGTATATCCTTACATCAAAGTAGAAGTCATCGACTCTTTTAAGAATGTTTTTTTAAGGAGCATCATTTTTCGAGTTTGATAAAAAGGTGGACGGATGAAACCAAACACCCATAAATCATGCCCAGATAGAAATTATGACAAAGATTATTATGAGCCATGACAGAACCGAGAGAAAATTCAGAACGATTAAATCTGATGTCATTTGAATAGAGGGGAAAATGACGGGCTGAAATTATCCAAGGTGCGACTTGTAAATGTCATTTTTCTTTCCTCCTGATGCTCTCAGAAGTAGTTTGTCGTGATCATATTTTTGATTTCCCCGAAGTTCGTAAGGCAATAAAGATTAAGAAAGGATACAAATTAACTTCCATGCTTTATGGCAAAGGGATGGTTTCACATGCTTATTTGGCAATGGTTGCAACTTTGAATATTTCCCTACACTTCTATTTTGTATCCTTATAATTTTCGTATTTGTTAGAACATACGCGATTGGATTGTGAGTGATAAAATAAATGCCATGTCAGGGTTTCTAATGATAATCAAGCTTGTTTGTTAAATTTTGTTTGGAGAAAAATTCCTGTTATTAACAATTAACTTTACTATCAAAATTATATTTTGTTTATATTAAGGTAGAGTTAAATTTGGTTTAGAGATCATAAGAATTTAATTGTTGAGTAAATGTAGTGGAAAAAGCTGTTGTGTTAAGTTGTTTGTTTGACAAATTTGGAATAAAATCTGTATCATTTTGAAATTATAGCATATTTATGGAAATTTAGTTAGCTTTATCTCAATGTGTAGAGGTGGTACCATTGCACAAAGCATAGTAGCATTCTTACAAGTTGCAGAGATATAGCTTGAGGTAGCACTACCTAGTTTTATTCAAATTCTATGTAAAGTATCAACCAGACAGTTTAAAGGAAAGGTATTGTCCCATATTTGTTTTAAAAGGTGAACGTTGCCCTCAGCTGATAATGTCACTTCCTGTTTTCAGTTTTGCCTATTGATCGCAAGAAATTTTTGATGTTTTTGATCACACATCTGCCCGACCGATATGGGCCTACATGTGTATCGATAACATCCCCAGATTTCTCGCAATCAATAAGGAAGATTGGAACCCAGAAGTGATGTTAAAAGCACGGCAGCATTCACTTCTGAATTCATTTATGGGATGATACCGTTCCTTTAAGATTATATTAAAAATCATGAAAAAAGTCAAAACCACAAAATGGGGCACATGGCATTAAAAAGGACGTTAAGTTCATGTAATTCTGCCATATCTATACCTGATACTAAAAGGAAAGTTTTACCCAATTTTTACAACTTCTTTTTAGCTGATTAGGTCATTATAAAACATACTATACTGCACGGTCAATGACATCACCTTTAGCAGCTAATCTTTCCTAGCTGAAGAATTTTACCAAATTAATACCTTTCAAGACTAAGATAAAGATTTTGTCAAGGAATTAAACTTTGCTCTTCAGGAAAGTGAGGAAAGTGAGGAGAGAGGCCATACATCATTTGAATTTAAGCTGATTCTCAATCGACTGTGGGATTCAATCTTGTGCTTGAATGGTTAGGATGGAAGTGGATTAATCTACCTTTTCCTTGAGGTATATGGCAATGTGCAAATTATGGCTGATAAAAAACTGATCAGCAGGAAATATTCATCATTGCTTGCTCAGAGCATGAGCTCAGAGATGGTAGAAGTTAAAAAAGAAAAATGTTTAAACATTCAGGTTATTAATGTAAATTCACAGCCATTAAAGCTTTTGCTGGAATTTAGGATCTATGAACTAAAATGTTGATTCTAAAGCAAGAGCAGCTTGACCAATCATTTGTCTTTCAAAATTGAGAAAGTAGATATTTTGTTTAATCCTTGAAGCTTTGAATTGTGAGAAATTTAATGGACAGAGAGCTTGGGCAAAGAATATAGACTTGCAATTGGAAGTTGAGAGCAGGGGATCCCTTTGCTGAATGTCATTTTTTTTTTTTTTTTTTTTTTTTTGGGGTGTTTTTAAATTATTGTAACAGTTATGCTTCTGATCGAGTTTGTCTGCTTTATATTTTTCAAATTATTTTTCATAGAAGTTGGCTCCCTCCCCCTAAAATTTCTGGCTACGTGCCTGGCTGAGAGTGACTGGAAGTCTTTCTTTCAAAATTGAGAAAGTAGATAATTCTTCAGAGTAAGTTTGATGTAGAAATCATGTGCACTTCATTCACATTGCACCTCCTGCATCCTTTCATCACTGCATTGTGAATTTCAAACTTTATTATGAATGATTTAATCAGCAAACTTTTCAGAAAATTTACATTGTAACATTTAAAGCTTTATGACAATGATTTAGAAAAATCAGAAATATTTGATCAAGGTTAAAAAAAATTAGAAAGTTTTAGATCATGATTCAGAGAATACAAACATTTTTAGATCACAAGTCAAAATTGAGCAAACCATACTTAGCCACTTGTTTATGAAATTGGTCTTGCTTCTTCCACTGTTTCGGATCATTTTTAAAAGTTTGCTTATGAATCCTTGTCCATTTTGGTGGGGTTACAGAAAAGTTTACTGCCAATTTTCCCTTCTAAGAGTCTGTTCCACTCCTGCTTCCTTTCATCATGAAGACTCAAGAATCACCCAAGTGATATGATTGGTCCCTAATGCAGAAGCATGTGCTCAGAGTATTTTGCTTTTGAAGTTCTGAATTTATATCAATCTTGGAAGAAAATAATAGCCCAACTCTTCTCTTTAATCACAAAAAGAAGTTTTATCAACCATTTTGATTAGCTGACATTCGTCGGCTGCATGCATCCCACCCCATTTCGAACCTCTGTGTCCCTCAAATTGGAAGCGTGATCCTATCTCCGCAAGTGTAAAAATCCTGTCATATAAGTTTTGAAAAATTACTCTCTGAGGGCATTGACACGCTAATTATATTTTCAAGAACATCGATTGGACCGATAGAATCCTATTTATCATTTTGATCTTTATATTACCTTCGAAACTCCAAATATTTTCAATGCCAAGGGGAAAAATGATCATTTAGAGCAAAAACGTTGCCAATTTTAAATGAGTGGTAAAATCTGATTAGATCAGCTCCATCAATTTGACAAGCAATATATCTAATGTGCTGTTAAGCTGAGAATTGATGGATTTAGGAGAATTTAGTCAATTTTTTATGCCTTTGAAATGTTCAATTCAAATCTGAAGTGTTATATGAACTTCATGTTCTTCATGTTTAATTTTAATTTGTATTTATTAGATTGTGAATGCCATTTTTCATATTCTGTCATTAAAATTCACAAAGCGTGTATAAAATAAAAAGGGTACACACTTCATATTGATTGAAGGTGCCTGCCATCAAATTTGTCAACTTGTTGGGAGCAAAACCTGTACGCTTATATTGAAGTTATCAAAATTTTGCACAAAGAGCTTGAAAATTTTTGAGCAATTATTCAGTGAAATGAAATGAAAGAAAATAATAATATGAAGCCAGATTCATGTTGGAACCTGACTGTGAATTCAAAAGTAAGATGGTGCATCTTTGTTTATGATTTAAAATTGTCAATGAAACGCTAATTAATGCATGCAAATATTTTTTAAGAAGATCGCTTAAGGTAATATTAGTCGTTGTCTCCCTAGCAATAATCTCTCACCAGGATGGCGATTTTGTTGTGAGTATAATTAAACGTTAGTTCAGTGGTTAGGCATGTTTATCTCATATGAAAGAGGACTTCAGAAGAAACAAAATGCTGAGGAAAGCATTGCAAAATCTTATTCCGTTAAAGAAATATTCAAGTTTAAAATTTGGTATCATTTGTGTAGAAATGACTGAAATCAAGAATAGTTGTGATGTCATAGCCTCAGATTCCTTCAAGTCTTTATGTATTCTATCATATTTTGTCCTGCAATTTTGTGGCTTAAAAATCATGGGATATGTCAAAAAAGTAGTAAAACTGAATCTTGAAAGGGTATTTATACCACCTAAAGAAAGTTCGAGGGAAAAAAATTTAATAGTGAAAAAATTCAATCAACTTTCTTTAAAATACATAAAGACCTTGTGGAATCTGAGGCTGTGACATTACAACTAGTCTAATTTCAGTCGTTTCTACAGAAATGATACCAAACTTTAAACTTGAATATCTCCTTCACGGAATAATATTTTTTGATAGTTACTTCATTGGTCAGCTTGTAGTAGCTGAGCACCGACCGGTTGCTTGGTGACTAGTTGCTTGAATTTGGTCAGTGCTCTATCATGGGTGGATGTCCAGGACCATGCTGCGTCCTTATGTGTCAAGATTTCTGAGTGGGCTGCATACTTCAGCGAGTTGGGCATGAACTTTGACAGGTACAGTAGTTGACAAACTCAAGAAACAGCTGGAGTGCCACTGAACTATCTGGTATGGGAGCATCTATGATCGCTTTGATCTTTTCAGGGTCTGGTTTCAGCCCTGTGATGTTAGCAAGTGACCAATGTAGGGCACTTCTGTAAGCTTCAGCCGAATTTTGTTCTTATCTTCAGATTGACTTCTCTTGCTCTGTTGAGGAGTTTGCAAAGAATATGGTTTTCTATTGCTTGTTGCATGGTTTCCTCAGTTCTGAACACTAGGATGTTATCTGCTATGACATCATTTCCATCTAGGCCTTCTAGAACCTCATGCTGGCATCTCTGCTACTCCTCTGGTGCTGATGCTCTGCCACAGGGCATCCTTAGCCATCTGTATCGACCGAAGTGAGTTCAGATGGTTGTCAGGAAACTCAGTGCTCTGTTCGTCCAATTAACTTACCAAAATTCGTCGTTTGCGTTGAGGACAGAAAAGATCTTTGCATTGGCAAGTCTTGTGAGTATCTCCTCAATTGTTGGAAGTGCATGGGTAATGAGGGTGTTTGATGACGTTGTTAAGATCTTTGGAATCTTAGCATATCCTCTATTTATTTGGTATTCTAACCGCCACCATGCTGCTTATCCATTCTGTAGGGGTGGTTACTCTGACGAGAACACCCATTTCTACAAGTTCAAGTATCTTTTTCTTAAGCTCTGGCTTCAGAGCAAAGGCTACCTTCTGCAAGGCAACTCCTGCCCCCATCCGCACAATTTCAAAAGAGCGCATTCTGCCCCTTACTCTAGGGCTAGGGGCAGTGCCCTCCCCCATTGCCGCCATGTTTCCAACATCACTGCAGAGGCCAAAATCCCAACAGGCTCGCAGGACTCTATTTGCCCCACTTCGATGGGAGCTTTAATATCGTTATTATGTGAAAACTTTTTCAAGTATGCCTCAAAAAGCTAAGCCTTGACATCAGTAGGATGCAAATTTTATTAACAATGTTTGTTTTTAAGTGAAATAGAAATCATAAACAGACATACCAACACCAAAATACTTTTATATAAAATCAAGATGGATTTTACATCCTTGCAACAAGACACGATTTTAATTTCTTGATAATGTATTAGCCATTCTGAGCAAATAATTATTACAATAAATAAATCACAATTAACCAATAATAGCACCTAGGCCTAATAGGATCCCACAAATACACTTCCAAGTAGCAATCATTATAACAAAATATAACTTAAACGATCCCTAAACTTTCTTAAAAAGTCCTCTTTAATAAGCTGATAAGATGGATCTACTTGACCCCTGAATCCTTTAAGATACCTGAAAACGGTGATTTTCCCCAAAAAAGAGGAAAGTGTTCCTATAATTAAAAGAATTTGTCTGGAAATAAAATAAATTACCCCAGAATTGGCCAAAAATTCCCGAAAGTCACGATGAGGAAAATTTTCCGAAAAATAGCAAAATTTTACGAAAATGAGCCCAAAATCCCGAAAATGAGTAATTTTTCTGATAATGAAAATTTTTCTGGACATTAAAAAATGGTACCCAAAAATAAATTAAAACTTCACGAAAAAATTGAAGGAATTTGTCCGGAACTGTAGGATATTACTTCTAAAATGGCCAAAAAGTTGCCGGAAAACGAAGAAAAAAAAATGTTTTTTCCGAAATGTGGAAATTTAAGAAAACTACTTGAAAATGAAAGAAAATTTCACGAAATTGTCCTGATGATCAAAGAAAATTGTCCGGATATGAAGGTAAATGTGTATTGGCTCCCCCAATTTTACCACTAAGAATTTCTTTTAAAAGGCACTATTATATTGATGCATACGTTCCAGCAGGGAGTTTACAGCTCCCTGGTTCCAGTAATGCAGTAATACAGTCTGTAGCCTTGCAATCAAACAGCTTACCAAGTATAAGATTACTGCAAGCCAGGTCATGCGTCTAATGCGATCTACAGGGGACTCCCACTCCTTTTTTTTTTTATCAGTGAGTTATAAACCCTTTGGTGATTTTACAGCCAGAGATTCAATAGCGTTATATGGTTGAAATAACCTATTTAAGCCATTCTTGGCTTTTAATATGTTTTTTGAATGTCACATAGCTTTTGTTAGAAGCGTAATTTTTCAGACATCGCTATGACGTGAACCTCATTGCACCCACCACAAAACCAAGTCATCACTGAGAACCAATCTGACAGTCATTCACACTAGCCTCGTTTGGAACATATGACCTGACTGTTAAGGTGCCATTAAACCCAAACAAACAAACTGAATACAACTCATACAGGAAAGTTAAGACTCTTGGATTTTTAACATGATGAATAACTTTGCCCAAAAATGGAATAGACCTTGAATAAAACTTTAAAAAGATCATAAAAATACAAATGACAAAAATAAAATCAATAAAAGTAATCAATTCTTTTTGCATTTGTTATGGGTTGAGCTATAACATCATTGATGTCTAGTTTAAACCCAATTTTTAGCCCAAATCAACTATTAACTACAAAAGTTTTACGCCAATGGGAGAAATCACAAATGGGATATCACGCTCGATTAGCATATGTGCAAGACTGTATTTTAACGCTCCAGCCAATGAAAACATAGTTTTCTTTGACAATAGGAGATGATTGGTGATATTTCCCGAGCCAATTTTATTATATAGTAAATTCATTCAGATTGGGCCAAGTGAAATCTCGAAGTATTTGAAAGATTTGAAGTGAATTTAAGAATGCAGAATTTGTTAAAACTACGCAACAATATGAATTGTTATTTCATCAACATATCGATCTATTTAAGCCAAACATAGCAACACATCAAAATATCCAAAAGATGCTTAGGATATGATAAACGCTGCAAATATCTGAACGTATCCAGGCGAGAACGTGGCTTTTAAGTTAGTCATCATATAAGCTCAAATCCCTAAAAGAGACGTTTAGCTAAAAAGAATGACATTGATCAAATCTCAGCCTGAAGGACCCACTGTGCAATTAGCAGCTAGTTTATCAAAGATACCTTGCATGCATGTATGTTTATCCCAAAAACATGCAAGTGTAGCTTTGATCATTGCATGATAATTGGCTAAGAACAGCTAGAAGCTTGTTGCCAGATGCCATGTTTATATTCACCACTGTCTGGTCATATTGATCCATGATTTGAAGGTCATGTGGAAAAAGAGAGACACAATAAAACATGCATCAAAAACAAAAGCTTGCACTGATCCACTTAGTAGACAGGGGGACTAGTATCTTGGGCAGCATAGGTAACCTTGAATTACAATTAAAAAAATATTTCAGATGCAGCTTGGAAGTTAATTCCATTTCAAGGTAGGGCCCAGCATGACAATGAAAGCCCATCAGCAGACAATACATTAGTATCTATACCTATCATCCATGCAACCCTATTCCCAACGTCTATTGCAATTTTATTTGAGGAACTGAAGTTCACATATATTTGTGTTTTGTAATTCTTTCATATGTTGCAACCTCAATAAATACCGCAAGAAATTGAATGTGCTTAATTGATACACAAGGAAAAGATAATACACACTATTGTCATTGGTATGTACAATAACTAAAGATATATTTGCCACTCTTGCTACCGATTCTCTGAACAATAAAACAAATTAACAAACACTGTGAGCAATTACTAAGCCACACTATTGGTCACGGTGAATGTCTTGTGCATCTGCTCTGAAAAAATGATACTATATTAACACATTGCGAGTATCACAATGTCTCCAACAGATCTATCTGCAAGTCGATAATCTTAATTGAAATCTATATCAGAAGAAACAGTAAGGAGATAGCTGAGCAAAAGCCACGTCCAGTTGATTTGTTCTTGAGAAATCGAGTCTTTTTAAGGCATTTATTACTTTTACCTTTATCTATAGTACTTACCATTGCAGCTGACCCACATGCTTATTATATGGCTCATGGACATATTTACTAGAGACTCACAAGTATTCTTCAATTTCTAGAAAAATCTTAACAATTAGTGACTGCATAGAAAAAGAAAGGCATATCAAGGTATATATAGTTCAGGAGGCATATGCAGCATGCACATAGGGAGTGTAATGTAATTCATGTAGACCAGATGATTGTAGGAAACAATACAACCTCCCTGCTCCTCTAATAACAGAGAATTAACCTGTCAGTTAAAAATCATTTTGAACTCAATTTGAACTCGAGAGTAGTTTGCTTATTCTGCAAAATAGATCCTCCAGTAGCTAAGAAATAATTAAGTCACCATTTACACCACAGATATCTTCCATAACTCATTTTTATTTTTTTTATTTTATTGTATCCTTGCATTCCGGCAGTACTTATTAAACCACATCTATCAGATTTGTATCCTCTTACGACAGTATGAGACCAATAATGCCAAATTTTAATGTTTCTAAAAGAGAAAGAAACGTCTCTATTATGTTAATTTAAGAAGCACATCTGTGTACAGAATTTGCCTCAGTTGATCGTATAAGCCGGGAGCTAAGGTTTTATTAGGTCACTGTTTCTTTGAAAGTGGCAAATGTTTTCTCTTTAAATGACAAATGTTGGCTTTGAAAATGCATCAGTGCTTTTGCTATGAAGCGGCGATGAAATGAAATGGTTGTAAATCACAACAATAATCAATCAAATACAAAAATCTGAATACATTTTAAACCTCAATATTTCCCTGATACAATATTTTTTTTGAATGCAAATTCTTGTTTCTTTTGATTTCTCATATACTGTAAGATCATTGACATCTATACACTTATATTAAAAAATATTTCAAGTAATTTGAGGAAGTATCCCACCACCATGTCCTTATGATTTCTCAGCATATGCAAAGCACCTTAATCTCCAGGCCCCTAGTTTCACTTTTCCAGAGGGGTGCTCCATGCTGTCCCTAGTTGCACTCAGAAGAACATGATATTGAGAACTATTTTGCCTTAATTTTTCATTCACTTCCCCAATATAAAAATATACAGAAACACAACTAGTAGCATTGTTTACTTACTTATTTACATTTCAAGTGCCTCCAAATGATGCCTTTTACTTACTTATTTACATTTCAAGTGCCTCCAAATGATGCCTTACAAATTCTGCTTTTGGTAAGCGACACCCTGCCCCTTGCTGGATTAAAGTAAATCTTATTTTATTATTGAATTACTGCTGTTTACTTGGAAAATAAACTAATCTTGCAAATTGTGTTGAGACGATCAGGCGGGATGAAGCTCAATTATGTCATTGATGCCTCCATCTACAGTAGCAACCAGTGAGCACCATGTAACGAAGTCATCTTTTCTCAATGGCTGGATGAAGGAAACAAGACACAAATGATATGATACTTTCACACTGAAAGTTAAAAGTGGGCATATTTGTTCGCACACCTGTGGACAATATCCAAAATAAAACTTGTTGAAAGAAAGACGTGATATTACACTAAAAGAATCAACTCTGGAATTATAATCTGGAATTTGCTTAAAGAATTAGTTTAGTGGTTAAGCATGTCCATCTTGTATGAAAGAGGACTTCAAAAGAAACAAAGTGAAGAAAGCATTACAAAATCTTATTTCGTTAAGGAGATATTTGGGTTTAAAGTTTGATATCATTTGTGTAGAAATGACTGAAATCAGACTAGTTGTGATGTCAAAGCCTCAGATTCCTCAAAGTCTTTAAGTGGGGAATTATACAATGTGAGTAACAGCAACAGGTACATTCTGTAACATAGTGTTTTTCTACACTCCATGTGTACTTAAAGCTCTTTACAGCATATTGTTGTGGATTATTCGCAAAAATGCTGAATAATATATTGTTAAATTGTCCAAATGTACTGATAATGACAAAACATACTGAAGATGTACATTTAATTTGAAGAGAAATATCCAGGATTCTGAAACATTAAAACCTGCTGAATTTAGCACCCCTGTGTGTATATAATCAAGTTCCTGGTGTAAGGTTCCTGACCTTTGTGTCATGTGAAACAGTTTTCTTTCTTCCTTTTATAAGCTGAACGTGTCACTCAGACAAGGAGAATTGAGTCCCGCTGCTTTGCCGATCAGGAGGCGACATTAAGCTCTCACGCCGATGAATTAGTTATCATTTTTGATCAGTCTATCAGCATCCAACTGTTTTTCCTGCGGTGACCAATTTGATGTCCACGTTTTGTTCTTTTGTTTTTGAAAATTAAATTTTCTTTGTCTGTTTTGGGTTTGTAGTAACTTGGAAAATTCTTTGAATTCTCTGTTAAAAACAATTGTTATTTGAACCAGGAAAGTGGTGCTACCCTGGTTTTACTGAATGAGAAAATGGATAGCATTAGAGATGAGTGTAAAAAAACCTCATGTCTGATTCAGGGAGCTGTTAAGATGCAGTTCTGACTGTTCATTCATATCTTTGAAAATTGTTTCCTCGCTGTCGCATTGGCTCTCTCTTCACCCCTCTCAGATGCATCTTTCACCCCTCTCAGATGCATCTTTCACCCCTGTCAGATGCATCTATCCTCTATATGCTTTGACATGTTAGAGAGATTAGGTCTTAAATTTAACGTTTTGTTTTTTATTCACAATTAAGATTTCCCTTTACCACCTCCACTTTCCTATAGACTTTTTACACTTAGGGGATTTCAAAAAGAGATACCAACCTTGAACCTTCTAATTAAGAATGCATTTCAATATTCTTTAAATTTTTCTTGCAATGTACCTTATTAGCATTAATTATGCCTTCAGTCAGTCCATAGCTCTCATTACACAGCTTCAAAAGTGACTTCTAGGATTTTAACTCTACATATGCCTAAATAATCATTTCTGTGATATATGAAAAATATGTATGTTTTAATGAAATTCTTATGCACTTCAACTATTCTTGCCATTCTCTAGCTGCAGTAAGAAACAGATTAGAAAACTTATGTAAGAGATTTATGTTGGATACATTTTTCTCCGGTCACATTTTGCAATATTTTTTTTTTACATTCTGTGTCATGAGAACATTGACACTACCAGCTCCCTGAATCTACCACATCTTGACTTCTTCCTTTGTATGTTTGTTTGCTATGGTGCCACCTCCAATAAACATGCCAAGCATTATACCCAACCTACAAACCCTCTGCCTGACCTGACCCCATCATCCCAGACATCTTTCAGAGTAAAATCTAATAATTTTTGATTTTGATGTGGTTTTTGAAGAGCAGGGCAAACTGTGGGCAGCTTCATGATTTATGTAGTTTAGAAACAGTAACCAAATTTTAAAGGATTAGTTTAGTGGTCAGGCAATTTACTTTATATAAAAGAGGATGTTAAAAGAAACAAATGGTAAAGAAAGCATTCAAAAATCTCATTCCGTTAAGGAGATATTTAAGTTGTGAAGTTCTGTCTTATCTGTGTAGAAATGACTGGTGTACTAAGTCTACTATGGAATTTCAGCGCCCTTATCCTCACATTCTTAACAATTATTAATGTATTTTAAAGAAAATTTATTCAACTTTTTTACTATTTGAATTATTTCTCCTCAAACTTTCTTTAAGTGGTGAATTATAATTATCCTTACTATATTCTGTTTTACCACTTTCCTTATACATTCAATGGTTTTTAAGCAACAAAATTACAAGACTAAATATAATAAAATACATAAAGAATTTCAGGAATCTGGGGCTATAACGTCATAGCTAGACTGATTTCAGTCGTTTCTACACAAATGTTGCCAAACTTTAAACTTAGATATCTACTTAACGGAATAAGGTTTTTTTAACTTTCTTCACCAATTTGTTTCTTTTGAAGTCCTCTTTCATATAAGATGGTCTTGCTTGACCACTGAACTAATCCTTTAATTATAATGTTTTTTTGATCTTGTATAATAGAAGAATTAGCTAACACCATAAAGACAGTTTGTAGAGCCCTTCAGGTGGCCGCTTTTAGCGATGGATTTCAAAGTGTAGCATTCATGTGAAGTGTTGTCAGAATCTGAAGAGAAAATTTTCATTGATGATGAAAATAATATTTAAATGATGTCAGGTTTGTTTAAGTGTGGTAAAAAGGGTCCATGGGGACAAACGAGAAATTAAAAGTTGGAATCAAAAGAAGATATTCTTTGTAATTATCTTGTTGTTTTGGGCTGGACTCCTTAGGGTCATTATTCTCATTTATGAATAGCAAACAAGCTGTTAAGTATTTGTTAATGGTGTATAATAAATTAAACGGCTCTAAAATGTAAATATTAGAATAGGAAGATTCCTGGAATTTTTGTATTTATTGAAATTGTACCATCAGGCCTTAAATTATAAAGAATGAACGATTATTTCAAATATTGTCATGCTCTTAATAAAGCAGCAGGTGGTTATCTTTTAAGAATGTGCATATGGTGGGATGGTGGGGGTGGAGAAGGTTTGACTGAAAATCAGCATTTTTACTAATATGGGCAGAGAGGGGAAACTCACAAAATCACACTTAGTATAAAGAATCACCATGCATAAAGATATATATATATATATATTTTTAGGTGGGGTAAATGTATGCCTCCATTCATCCCTATGAATCCACATATGACAAAGGGATTAATGAGGAATGTTCTGTGCCACTTCCTGCTTAGCAGCTCTCTGACACCTGTCACTTCTATGACGCAAAAACTTAAGAGCCTGAAAACTCCACCTGTTTGTTCCCACTTTAATATTTGTCATAGGCACTCACAACTTCAATTGCTTCATGATCCGATGATTATTCATTCAATATTCTTATTTTTTTTTTTGCAGCAACTCAAGATGAAGTAAAGCAACTGAAGGATCAGCTGAGGTTACTGAAGGCAGAGTTAGCATCTCTAAAGCAAGCTCTTGGGATGAAGAACAATTTGTTTTTTGGTCTCCTTGGAAACCCACTCACAGGTGTGCTTTTGTCTTTGAAGAAATACTTCCCACTTTAAAAAATCCATAAGTTGTGAATATGTCAATTTCTTTAAGGAAAAAAAACCCCTTACAACTTCTTTCAAGTCACATATTCTTGCATTGATGTGACTGACGTTTATGATTGATGTCTAAGTCATGTTCTTTGTTCCTTTATAAATTTGTTTTTGTCATTTTGCCATATTAAGTAGTTAAAATATGTAGTTTTGATGAAAAAAATACAAACAATTTAATAAAAACTATGAAAGAATTATTCAAGGATCTGAATCTCTGGTGTCATTCCAACTCAGTAGACTGGGTTTCAGTCCTTAAAAAAAAAAAAATACCTGAAGCAATTTATATTCAAAACCTCCTGAGTGATATAGTGCTTCTTCTTGAACTTATCTTTTAATTGTTATCAGGTTAAATTCATAGTTTAATATTTGAAAGTTTCCTGCTATTAAATGCCAATTTTTGAGAGTAGATTATATGTTTTGTAGGAGAGTATTTTGACATGAAACAAGGAAACACCCACTCATGAAATACATTCCTAATTTCCCATTAGTTGACAATTGCAAAATATGGATGTCAGACCCCTCGCTTGATTTAAATAGGGGCAGGGTGCTTGACTTGATGAGTGGCACATTAATGCGCATGCGAAGCGCTGCATCTTTTCAGCATGGTGTCCAAAGGCCCCTTAACAAACAGGACAATTGCTTATTATGCTATCATTCTGTGTTCTGTATTGATTTATGAGGTTAATTAAGATTATTAAGTTTACAAAAAATATTATACAAAAAAAAAATTATTAAAAAAAATCTACAAAAATAAAAAATATTTAAACAAATTATCATGAGGGGCAGGGGGACCCCCAGGGGGCACGGAGAAGTGGGCGGGCTGCCCCTGTAAAACAGCAAAGCTAGGGTTCTGGATGTTTTAACTGAAATAAATTTTCTCTATATGGAAGAATGATGAAAAAAAAACTATCATCATATGATAGGTAGTTTGTGGTTTAATTGTTGTGCTCTAAAATGTAAATTTCCTTAATAAACTTACAACTAATGAACTTAATGGACAGGTATAGCCAGCATATTGGCTTGATTGTTGTAAAGTCTATTAAAAGCTTTTAAAAGTAAAATGGGTAAGCATCTCTCCTTATGTATCCCACTATTTTGTAATTCTCTGCCAAAATTCTTCGAAGGAGAGCAATTGACTATGACTAAGAGTTGTTAACTCGCACCTCTCATCCTCCAAGTTAAAAATGTATATTTCATGAAGTCATAATCATCTTTAAACAAATCTTCCCCATTATATTAGACAAAAAAAATTAGAATGGAAAAATATGCCTTAATTCACAAGTGCTCAAAATATCACATGAAAGTTTTTTGTTGCTGTTTGAGATCAGGGAGCTGTTACTTTAACAGCTTCCTGGTGAGATCAAGAAAAGATAAAAGTTGTTCATCATTCTGGCTGCTTTTTACATCTTTTGACACTTAATGTCAGCTTCAAGGCACTTATTACATATTTAGGGGAGCTATTTAAAATGCAAGGAAAGCTTGGATTACATAATGCATTTTATCCAAGCTTTTACCGCTTTTAAATTTTGATGAAAATTTGATGATCTTTGTTGATAGAAGTTGGTTGAATGGATCAATGAGTTGCAAAATTGATGAAACAAGATACATACATTTTATTTGGGAGTTTGTTTTATCGATTTATATATATAAAAATATATAAAAATATATATAAATATATAAATATATATATATATATATATATATTTATATATATATATTTATATATATATATATATATGTATATATATATATATATATACATATATATATATATATATATATATATATATATATATATATATATATATATATATATATATATATATATATATATATATATATATATATATATATATATATATATATATATATATATATATATATATATATATATATATATATATATATATATATATATATATGCTAGGTAAAATTTGTATCTAAGTAACTTCTTTTGTATATTTACTGAAATTTTAATGAATAATCTAACATGCAATATCTCAGGAAAATATTGTCTACTTGAAAGACACTGCATCAGTGTGATTATGCTGCTAACATATCAACCGTATTCCAGTAATTTATATATATTACAAAAAATCTTGTTGTTATTGTTAAATGATTCTTTTTTTTTTTAATGTTATTATTGATATGTAGATCTCTTGCTGTGTCATACTTTTCAAGGTTCTCATAGACCCTATCAACTTCCTTGATAGAGAAATTTTGCCATAACAACTTCACCAAAAATATTTGTCACATAGGTCTGTATGTGTCATTGAATAAAACCTCACTCATTCTGACTAATAAGAAATAAATTCCCTTGTGGGTCAATAATATTATGACTTATTGACAGATAATTTGACCAAGGTCTTTGGAAATTTGGTATGTTTTATAGTTCCTTTCCAATTACTAAGCTTAGCAGAAATGAAAGTAATTTCTTCAATTATAAATAAGTTGCTCACGTCAGCATAGGGCTGACAAAGACTGGCCACACATACTTAACAGACAATTGAAGGATTAAGAGATTTAGGGAGTGAATAGCAGAAAGCTGTATCCTCAAGGTTTTGGTTATTGGTTGTTGTGTGGGGGTTATTCTATTTACATCAGAAGTCAAAACACATGGACTTACACAGGTTATGAACTTGAAGATGATATGCAGAAAATCTTGTCAGGTTCTTAAGAATGAATTTCTTTTTTGCTACAAATTAGGTCAAATTAGGTTAAATTAGGTCATATAATCCTCATATTGTTATTAGGCACGTATAAATGCCCAATTAAGATCAGGTGGAAATTTGTACTTTAACAATTATTGTGTGTTGGTTACTTTATGTATTAATTTGACAAGGTGAGCAATTATAAGAAAACAAGGAACCAGTGGCAGTAGTGCTGGCAGAATGTTGTTGCTGGGGAAGGACAAATATTGTTCCATTTAAAATGAAAACATCAAAAATAGGAGGAAAACATGTTTATAACTATAAGACAAATATCACCGATGATGCAATTTCTAATGGGGAGGGGGATCATTCATGTGTGGGGATTCCTCACTCTTTAACCTGTACTGTAGTTCTGCCACTGCTTTTAAACTTGTATTTTACATATTTTTATTTTGAAATTCAGACATTTTAAAACTTAAATAATGTGTATGAGAGGGGGAGAGGAAGGGGGAGGGCATAGGGGGTATGACCAAGTTCAAAGAAATCTTTGCCAAAAGCTTTCTTCAAACTGTTGTGGCTGTGTATTTCAAATAAAATAAGGGAAGTTAATTCCACTGAGAAGGCTCACAAATGTGCATAATCTTGAATAACTATTAAAGCTTCAAAATACAAACAAGTGTAAAATGGTCAAATCTGATTTTGAGGTGTGTTTTCATTGCCACTTCCCTGTAATTTTTAAATCCATCAAGTTAATGTCTCTAGACGTCCTTAGTCCCTTAGCTTTTAACCACAGATACCCAACGTCAGAGGAACATGATGGATCACCACCAATCTGACTGAGAAAGTAGTTTGAATGTGGTTTGACGCCAAGGGTGAGTGGAGTTCATTGGGGGTTGTATTTGTTACATGGTATTACCTGTCGTATCTTGTATGGGATTCCTAGTGTGATTGGCTGTAACAATGTATTCAGTTCTTTGGGGTTGTATTTGCATGGTCCAAAGTAAGTCATGCTGTTTCCATGACTACATTGGTACTGGAAGTGCTATTTATATAACTGTTTATAATGTCTTGTGCATTGTAGTTGATTTTATTCTCTGATTTATAGATACCTATTTTCGTCGTAAAAATGGTATGAAACATAACCAGAACATTTGAAATTTTGATTTTAGTTCCGTAATTCTTGGAAAGTTGTAAATCATATTTTCTAGTTTTAGTTCCTGTGCTGTAACTGGTAGGTGGACACAATCCAACTGCCTCAGGATTCAGAGAATTACAAATTAATCCAATGTACTTGCTACTAGAACTATAATCAGATAAAGAGACCCAATTTCAGGCCTTCACTATTTTTTTCTGTGAGTATGATCCAGACTAGGAGTGAATTCTTGAGGAATTTCATGGTTTCTGACCAATCAATTGTATAGGTGATTGAAAACTATCACATAAATCTAGACTATTTCAAGAGATTAGTACAAGAAAGGCATGATGCCAGGCAAGGTGATACCTTCCTAGCACTGCATCATGTCGGAACATCTAGCAAGCACCATTGTCTCCTAATCATCTACATTAGATTTAAAGGGGAGGTACCAATCATTCTGTTAAAGGAATATACCTGTGAATTTTCAGTTTCATATATATGATATGGGATTATTTAAGAAACACTTTAGTGCAATAATCATGTTGACATCTTTTTCCGTCTCAAGTTTCAAAGATAATTGTGACCTCACAGTGTACATACAGTGTGATGACTCATAAAGGCAAATCCCAGACAATTTTTGTAGATTTGTTTGGGATTTGTTTGGACATTAATTGTGTGTTCCTAAATTACTGGAAACAGGTCTTTGCTCAATTATTGAGATGGGGTTATAACATGCACTTTATAATAACATGTTTTGCCCATTTCCTCATGAACCTTATTACACTCTGAGTAAAGGGAAAACACTCTTTGAAAAAAAATATAAATACACAAGAATTGTCTTGGATCTGCCTTTAGGACATCACATTTTACACTGTGAGGTCACTTTTCAAGTTTCCAACACACTTAATTGCACAATCTTTGAAATGCAATAACTCAAAAATGGAATAATTAAGATATCAACCTGGTTAAATTTTACACCAATTTGTTTCTTTAACAATCCCCTTACAGAAATATTAACTTGCAGCATGCTTGCGACAAGCTAACATTGTTAGCTTGCAGCAAGTGTGCAGCAACGTATTTGGAACAAATTAGTTAGCAAAAACTATCTGCAAGTTTGTGCAAGCTAGCAAAACTTTTTGCAAGCTTGTGCAAGCTAACAATTATTTTATGCTAGCTTGTGCAAGCTAGTGTTAGCTTGTGCAAGCTAACAAGCTAGTATTTGTTCCAAATACTAGCATGCAGCACACTTGTTGCAAGCTTGCAGCACACTTGCACAAGCTTACAGCATGCTTGTGCAAGCTTGCAGCATGCTTGCACAAGTTTGCAGCATGCTTGCGTAAGCTAAAAGCACGCTTGTGCAAGATAAAAAAATCTTAGCTTGTCGCAAGCGTGCTGCAAACTAAAATTTCTGTAAGGGTCTATCCTATAAACGAAAATGAATATTTATGGTAATATTCCTTTAATTATGCTGTTATCATATGCTTGCAATGTTTGCATAATTTAAAATTTTGGCCTTCTCATTTGAAATACTTCATTAGTAAGTTTCTTAACGGTAAGGCTTTTCTGTATTGTATTGTGATGTAGATGTAACTAATGTCTTGCTGAAACACAATTATGTGATGTACTGCAAGACGCTGCCTGCATAAATATCATAAATAGAGAAAAGAGGGTTTATGTGTTCATTGCATTAACAAAGGCTATTGTACCTGCAGGTTTTGTGATCAGCATCATCAGGAACCTATACGGTCATGATGGTGTATGTGGATGTGTGTGTGGTGTATGTATGTGTGTGATGCCCAGCTTATAAACATGATATCTCAAGAACGATACACTGGATTCATGTCATAAGTGGTACACAGATAGCCCATGGTCCGTAAATGTGCCATGTTGTTTTTGATGTTGATGTCATGTATATAAATGAGTAGAAGGGCTTTTATGTAAAAATCTTGAAATACTTATATTTTAACAACCGCATATCTGTTTTGCTTCATATTTGATACAGTTATGATGTTACGTAGTATGTATAAAAACATTGAAATTCATTTACAGTATATGCTTAGTGGGTGGGGCTTAACATGATTTTGTTGAAAAGAGCTTGTAAACACAGAATCTCAAGAACCCGTACACGGGATATGTCATATGTGGTATATAGCCCATGGTTTATAGATGTGTCATATTGTTTTTGGTGGTGTCATGCATATTAACGAGTAGGTGCGGGGCGTAATGTAAAAATTGTCTGTTTTGTTTCATTTGTTGTATAGTTATGTCGTTGGCTGGTATGTACATATTCATGGTATGAAAATGTTGAATTTCATAAATATGCATAGTGGGCAGGGCTTATATGATTTTGCTGAAAAGAAGTTGTAAACACGGTATCTCAAGAAGGATACACCCGATTCTTGTCATATGTACTACACATATAGCCCATGGTCTGTAGATGTGCCCTATTGTTTTTGGTGGAAGCACCACACTGTATTTCATGAGCGGTATATCGGATTTATGCCATACAGTATGCCATACACAGATGGGTCATGATCTGTACATACATGTTCTAATGTTGTGGTAGCGATGTCATGAATATTAATGAGTAGGCGGGGCTTACTGGAAAATTCTTGAAATAGGATAAACGAGCAACTGTTTTTGCATCATACTGTTTTTAATTATTGTGCAAGTACTATAATGTCAACATTTTTATTGATCTGCATGATGGGTGTAGCTTACTAATAGATATCTTGGAACAAATATTTCATGATATGCAATGACATGACAGTTAATACAAATTCTGCAAATCAATCAGCTTATGAAAAATATAGCATCGGAACCACAAAACGTTTTGGTTCTGGTTTCAATTATAAAGTTTAGTGACTCAGCAATTTTTGTTTGTGAAAGTATCAAGTTCTGATTTTTTACAAAATCGTAAAAAGCTGTTATGACTTATCACAGCAATGCACGTTGTTATGACTTATCACAGTAATGCACATTGTTATGACTTATCACAGTAATGCATGTTGTTATAACTTATCACAGTAATGCATGCTGTTATAACTTATCACAGTAATGCATGTTGTTATGACTTATTACAGTAATACATGCTGTTATGACTTATCACAGTTATGCATGCTCTTATAACTTATCACAGTAATGCATGTTGTTATAAGTTATCACAGTAATGCATGCTGTTATAACTTATCACGGTAATGCATGCTCTTATAACTTATCACAGTAATGCATGCTGTTATGACTTATCACAGTAATACATGCTGTTATGACTTATCACAGTAATGCATGTTGTTATGACTTATCACAGTAATGCACTCTGTTATGACTTATCGTAATACAAATCATAATCCATAAATTTATATAGTGCACACTTCGATCTGGCAATCTTCAGTGGCGCTTTACAAATAAAACGTCAATACAATGACAAAACAAGAATGATAGCCGCTCTCCCACCCAGTGCAATGGGACCGATATTAACAAAAGAAATAAAATAGCAGATACCATGATTGAAAAGGTAAGTTTTTAAATGACACTTGAAAACATTTATCGACTGAGCAAATTTATTATAATCTGGTAGGTCATTCCATACCATTACACTGAAAGAACGACCAGCAAAAGTATTACGTTTAGTAACTGGTGTTCTGTCTATTAAGTATATCAATTAATAGATCCCAAGTAGTTTGGTGCCTGGTTATTTACACACTTGTACCTTATGCTGGATTCTCAATTTGACTGGAAGCCAGTGTAAGATTTTGAGGCATTTCTTACTGCTATGATATTTTCGTTTGTCCAGAACTGTTTTGGCCGCAGTATTTTGTACCCTCTGAAGTTTGTTCAATTCACACTTCAGAAGTCCTATAAAGATTGCATTTAAATAGTCTAAGTGTGACAGCACAGACATTACCGACAAGTACGGGAATTAACAAAACAAAAAAAGAACTTAGAATGATGACATCCCAAATTTAAACGGCTGTAAAATTATCAGTTTAGAAACATTTTTGATGGAATATTTTACTATAATTTGCATGATTTTATGTTATTTTATACAATTAAGTAAGATAACAACTTTTCAAGAGGAGTTAAAAACAATGTCTGTAATTTCAAAGAAAGTGAAATTCTATGTGTTGTGAACCAATAAAACCTTCATTTAGATTTATGTCACTGATTCATTTTGTTCAAAGTTGACTTAATGCTGACTTTAAGAAATTCTGATTTTTCTTGTGCTGTGCATTATATAAATATATCCATCACTAACATTTTGTTGCAATTTCAGCCAGAAATTGATAGTGATAAGTTTAATTTAAAGTTATTGTCCAACATATGTAATCTATAATTGTGCATTGAAGGAAATGAAATAAAAAGGACAAAAAGCAAAATTTCCATTCACAATGCTATAATAACACCCTAATAAACCAAACACTGCTAGATCTGCACGCATACTGCGTCTATTGTGTAACTTTCATTCCGAGGTTATAATGCTCCAGGCATTCAAGAAATTGCCCTTCTTATGAAATGATCTTCAAATAGAAAAAAGAGTGAGCATCCAATTTATTCCACTGTTTACTGTCTTCAGTCATTTTGTTTTCATAATCATTAATGACACCTATGTGAATCACTGTCGATAGAAATAGCCTTTGTGCCCATTATTGCAGTGGATAAGGTTATTAGCTCCTTAATGAAAGTACGAGGAACTGCTTGGGGCTTATGGATGTAAAGCATAGATATTGATTATATAAATCTGGTAAGTTTTGGCTCTTTGCGCAATAGATGAAAGCTTTATAAGCTGAGGAGAGGTTGGTTACACATTTTCTGTTCATAGCAATTGATGTGTTTGCTCTGTATTTAAGACAAGCAAATGTAAACTTATAACATACCGTATTTTCTCTAATAATACCCCCTCTAATAAACCCCCCCCCTCCCCGTCATTTCTCATAATTTCAGGATGTAACAATGTACGTTTAACTTACCAAATGTGACTTGAAAAGGCTGTAAGTCGAACGTTACTAAGCAGAAAATATGCAAAGAGTATTTTCCATTAATAATCCATGCACAATAATGCTAAATCACAAAATCGCATGAAGAAACTAATACCATAGGCCTAAAGAAAATTGCCGTTTTTTTGTAAGTTACATTTTTTTCTTCATACTTTACCCTCTAATAAACCCCCCCTGTTTTCCAAATGCAACGCCCCGGGGGCGTTTATTAGAGAAAATACGGTATGTGGTGATCAGGGCAGGGGAAAATATTGCCAATAATAAGGGGATAAATATACTTAGGTCTAGTGATGTAACACTGTCCTTGAGAAATGATGCTGTTCTCGGCTTGCTCCAGATCCTTACCTTAAATCTCTCAGCTCCAGCAGGCGCACAAGGCCAGGACATCATTCTTCCATTCGCCTCTATCCTCCGCTCTTCTCCTTACTCTCTCCAGGATCTCCATTCTGCCGAGTTCCTCTCTCTCTCTTCACCATTCTTCGCCATGTGGTCTTTGGCCTGCCGACTTTTACCTTCAGGTGTCCATTTGAGGGCCAAAGCACCATCATCATCATTGCTCTGTGTCAACACATGTCCAATCCAACACCACTGTCTCCTTCTCACTTCATCACTGATTCTTCATCCCTGCCATGTCTGCTACATTCTCAATACCTTCGCCAACAAAGTCGAATGCCGGTGTAAAAGTAAATTTTGTCCCTCCCCCCCCCCCTCCTCAGTAAATTTCTGCCCCCCGGAGATTCTATATATTATTTTCATGGTTTTATATCTTATTTCTAAAATGATTCTGCAAACTTTATGTCTCTTTAGTTGACAACACCTGAACATTTTCAGATTATAAAGGAACTTATCTTTGTTTCAATAGCAATGATCAGAATAGAAGGTACATATCTTTGTTTCAATAGTAGTGATCAGAATAGAATGTACATATCTTTGTTCAATAGTAATCATTAGAATAGAAGGTACATATCTTTGTTTCAATAATAATGATCAGAATAAAAGGTACATATCTTTGTTTCAGTAGTATAATGATCAAAATAGAAGGTACATCTTTGTTTCAATAGTAATGATCAGAACAGAAGGTACATATCTTTGTTTCAATAGTAATGATCAGAATAGAAGGTACATATCTTTGTTTCAATAATAATGATCAGAATAGAAGGTACATATCTTTGTTTCAATAATAATGATCAGAATAGAAGGTACATATCTTTGTTTCAGTAGTAATGATCAGAATAGAAGGTACATATCTTTGTTTCAGTAGTAATGATCAGAACTAGAATGTACATATCTTTGTTCAATAGCAATGATCAGAATAGAAGGTACAAATCTTTGTTTCAATAATAATGATCAGAATAGAAAACATATCTTTGTTTCAATAGTAATGATCAGAATAGAAGGTACATATCTTTGTTTCAATAGTAATGATCAGAATAGAAGGTACAAATCTTTGTTTCAGTAGTAATGATCAGAATAGAAGGTACAAATCTTTGTTTCAATAATAATGATCAGAATAGAAGGTACATATCTTTGTTTCAATAGTAATGATCAGAACAGAAGGCACATATCTTTGTTCAATAGTAATGATCAGAACAGAAGGTACATATCTTTGTTTCAATAGTAATGATCAGAATAGAAGGTACATATCTTTGTTTCAATAGCAATGATCAGAATAGAAGGTACATATCTTTGTTTCAATAGTAATGATCAGAATAGAAGGTACATATCTTGTTTCAATAGTAATGATCAGAATAGAAGGTACATATCTTTGTTTCAGTAGTAATGATCAGAACAGAAGGTACATATCTTTGTTTCAGTAGTAATGATCAGAACAGAAGGTACATATCTTTGTTTCAAATGTAATGATCAGAATAGAAGGTACATATCTTTGTTTCAATAGTAATGATCAGAACAGAAGGTACATATCGTTGTTTCAGTAGTAATGATCAGAATAGAAGGTACATATCTTTGTTTCAGTAGTAATGATCAGAATAGAAGGTACATATCTTTGTTTCAGTAGTAATGATCAGACTAGAATGTACATATCTTTGTTCAATAGTAATGATCAGAATAGAAGATACATATCTTTGTTTTAGTTGTAATGATCAGAACAGAAGGTACATATCTTTGTTTCAATAATAATGATCAGAATAGAAGGTACATATCTTTGTTTCAGTAGTAATGATCAAATGATCAGAATAAAGAAGAACAGAAGGTACATATCTTTGTTCAATAGCAATCATCAGAATAGAAGGTACTTATCTTTGTTTCAATAGTAATGATCAGAATAGAAGGTATCTTTGTTCAATATCTTTATCTTTGTTTCAATAATAATGATCAAAATAGAAGGTACATATCTTTGTTTCAATAGTAATGATATTAAAAAGAATTATATTTAAAATTCATTCTTCAAATTTGTCTTTGTTTCTTATCTTTAAGATTAAAACCAGGTGGTAAAATGTATATGTTGTAGGTCATATTTGTCAGACAATAGTAGGGAATTTGCTAGCTAACACTGTAATCTTATTCTCTACACTATGTATGATTGATGTAATCTGTTTTCTTAAAAAAAAGGTCAATTTTTCTTCAAGTTCAGAAGTGTCCTCTGCCCATCATTCATTCTAATAAAGTAATTCTCTGTGGGTGTCCAGTTTGACCCCTGGGGGGAATTTCACACAAAAGAAAGATCTTTATTGCTTTTCACCAAAGTGCATTTATCCCAACATGACACTAATGGTCACTTTGTCAACTTGTTTGCTTAAAAATAAAAGAAAGATCTTCATAACATGGTCAGAAATAATAGAAAGATTTTCATAACCGTGAATGCAAACGTGTTCTTGAATTCAGTTGTTGAATGATTACATCCATAATACGCTCCTATGCAAACAATTTTTGTAAGAACAGCATGTGTTTAAGGCATTCATAGTAGATGAAGCAGTTTTGTAACATTTATTAAAATAACAAATATTTTATATTGTAATGCGGTCATGTGTTTGCATAAAATAAGTGTATTTTGATCGAAAATATTGACCCTTTTAAAAGTGCAGTTGTTTAATTCAGTACTTTGGAAGATTTGTTGATGTATTAGTGTGACTTCTGTGCTGTGTTATTAGAATATGAGAATGCAGAATCATGGAGCTATTAACTGAGCTAAATTAACTGAGTTAAATTAACTGAGTTAAATTAACTGAGTTAAATTAACTGAGTTAATAGCTGCATGGAAAACCAAGACATCTTTTTAGAATTGAAAAACAGGTTAAACAAACATATATCTTTGTTAATGTCATTGATATCTGAACTTAAGTGGAATTTGCAGGTGGTCATGTAGTGAGAATATTTCCTCACATTATTTAATGTTTATACATTTTATAGTGATTTTAAGTTTAAACAAATCAGTAGAACCTAAAATGATTATTGTAAGAGTCACAGCCCCCCTCTCCGCTAATAAGGTGAATGTCTGAGATACCCCAGGCTTTGAAAGAAATTTAGTGACTGCAGTTTATTGTTTTAATGCAACAACACATCTAAAATGAAATAGAAATGGATGAGGGTCAATGGATGGAGAATGTTAATGGGCAGGAATGTCAGGAGGGGGGGGGGGATCAAACAGGACAATTTCCCCACTTTCCTTTCTATAGTTATAACGTGTATGGTGATTGTTTGCATGAATAGTGTGATGATTTTTCCCATCCCACCTTTGCAAATTTCATTTTGTGCCTTGTCCCCTCCCCACATATATACAAATATCACTCATGGAGGCTGTCATGGTGATGCCACTGCCCCAAGAAGTACATACATATTATTGATACTTCTACATCTGTTGCAAATAACACAATATCTTGTTCTGTTCTAGTTCTTCAAAAAGAATGATTAAAACTGATCAAGTGAAATAAATTGAATTTTTTTTTAACTTGGTTGATTGTTGTGATTTATTTATGTCTACCTAATTCCACCACAATGTTAAAAACAAGACTTTTATAGTCTAATATAAAAAAAAATATTTGGTCACTTCATGAATATTCAATTACTCTCATTTTGCAGATTCTGGTTATAGTGATGTCATAGCAGAGTCATCCTCCTACTCCTCGTCATACATTTCGTCAACACCTAAAAGCATTTATTCCACATGTTCATGTGGTTCTCGCATGACCTCAGGGTCATCGAACTCTGATTTTTGTACAAGACCTGATGACCTCTCGCAGATGTCAGGACCCCTCACAGAAGAAAGCATCTTGAAGATTTTGCACCAAGATGGAAGTTTGGTGAATGTCAGGTATTTAAGTTTGAGATCAGTGACCTTTGGCTTTGTTTTTAGTGTTGAGTTACTTTTGTTGTTTTGTTGGCTGTGCTTCATTGCCATGAGATGTGGAAGTATTTAAGGCTCTGTAGCAGATCCTTTATGTAGCATTACCTCATAGCATACATCCAATAGATTTTGAAATTTCAAACCACCTTTTACTTCCATTAATATCTCTACCCCCCCCCCCCACCACCCCTACCCCCTTTTGTCGCATTAATTAGCATACATCCAATAGATTTTGAAATTTCAACCCACCTTTTACTTCCATTAATATCTCCACCCCCTCCTCCTCCCCCACCCCCCACCCTACCCCCACACACACATGGATGCTTTAGGGGCAGTGATCTTTGGTGCTGTCAAATAAATGGAGAGGGCCCAGGGATGCTAAAGTAGAGGGAGTGGAGGATCCAGTAAGGTCCCTTGTGCCATGCCCCATCCCCAATCACAAATATTATTAACAATAAATAAAGGATTTACTGCTGTAAATGAGAATATTAAGAATAACTGCATATAATAATTTAACAAAAATCATTCCAACTTGTCAATTTGATTTTTGAATAATTTTAAAATGTTACAGTATCTTTCTATCAATTCTTGCAAAAAGCATCCAACTATAGCTTTTTAGAATTCTGACAAAATATCTTTTACTCTGCTGTATATTAGCCACCAATTACCAACAAGAATAATATATATTAAACAACAGGGAGACCATTAAAATTTGATGCTTCTGTGATTGACCTGTCAGTTAACATGTAATATTACCTCATAAGTGGGTTCACTGCCTTAACAAGTACCTCTTAAAGTGTTTTTGTTAATCAATTTGACACGACTGGATGAAATTGTCTTTACTTCTGTATTGAAAGAAAACCAGTTTGCTGGTCAGCTGTTTTATAGAAGTGGCCTCCTTGAGGGGATACAGGCCACACCAGTTTGGCATTTATTCATATTTTTAACTTGTATATTTAAACCTATTTTTAAGAATCGATTAGTCTTGTGTTTTGTTTAAGATTTGAAATAGTCATCAGAAAATGTATAAAGGCTGATTGATTTGCAAAAAAAATTTAGTTCAAAATAGGTCTTGATGATTTCAAGGTTATCTGTTAAAATTGTAATCTTGGTAGCATTCATGAACTCCCAGTAAAATGAAACTTAATTCAAATTTTAAGGTTCACAAAAAATGCCAATAAACGAATAGGAAAGGGCTTAGTAAGACATCACAGCAACACAATCTCCCACAAAGTTGATGTATTTCATTAAAATCTATCATCCTTTTTTTTTATTAGTAAAGTCTGCTAGAAAAATAAATTGATGAAAGTTAAGTATTTTATACATTGCCAAATATACCACTTTTGTAAAATTGTTTCTAATCATACATAAACAACTAATTAACATTAAAGAAATACATAAACATTTGCAATGGAATTGCCTCTATGACATCATCAAACACGAATTCATCATACTGTACAAAAACTTTAAAATACAATTGGGAAATTTTAAAAATCCATATCTCCTAAACGGAATATGATATCAATCTGATTTTTGTACCAAATTGGTTCTAAAATTACGCTCTTTCAAATACAATTTTACAAAAAACCAAAGATTATTCCTTTATACATTAACAAACCAAACCAAACAAGTATTTTAGTTTGCGTAGGAATTTGTCAAATCTGTTTTATATTTTATAATCCTTTTAGAATGGATGTCTTCAATATGATATAAAATTTTACAACAGACTTTCAATGAATTTTAACACGAATACTAGTAGTTTACCCGCCTGAAAACTATATATTCAATAACCTACTTACCATAGCCTTTATGCAGCGTGAAGACTGGTTTTTCAAGCCCATACATGTTCAGAGTCCTTAATCAGCTTCCAATGAATCTATTACCATTTTCAAATTGAAAATAACCCCCAGTAAAATTATTATCAAACATAGCATGTTTGTTTTGGCCCCATACTGGTGTTTGTGAATACATCAACAATCTGTTAAAATTCTGAAAGATGTCTTAAAGGTTCGTAAGTTGTCAGATTATCAGAAAGCCTTCAACCTTGTCAGCGAGAGGTTCACTATTTCTCCCCATGCACACTGGCATGGTAATTTTTATTGACAGGAGAAACCAATGAAAACAAGAGTTTCTTTGCTCAAAACAAAGCCAAATTTGAGGCGTTTTTCAGAATTATGTCAATTGAATTGAAAAAAAAAAATCAATTCTGGAAGGAGAAGATCTGTGCCTACAGTCTATTGAGGCTATTGTTTAATAGTTTAAATGAGCGTAAGATAGGAATAGCTGTATCTTGGATTGCCCAGAGATGAACTATACAGGTTAGCAGAAAACATATATACTGTAGGTTAGCAGAATCAACTATTTTTGTCAAATTCTGTATTAACTTGTTGATTCTGGGTCAACAAATGCCATTTAGGAATTGGAAGAATGGATCTTTCATTGTTTATGTTAATCCAGGTAATGATTTTCTTGCATAACATTTCTAACCTATGTTTTGTATGGGTTTACTTCACACTTTATCACATTCCTTGAAATGTAAAACTGCAAAACTGAAAGAAGGCACAACATACAAGAAACATGAGTTATCTTTGACAAGCAGACATTGCTTAAACCACCTCCATTTGAAATAAGTCTGAGGAAAGAAAGTTAATGAACTCCAGGCAGGTATTGTAACAGAGAGTAATCAAGATTAATTTACTTGAATCCCTGATAGCAATTTCTCCTCATTATTTGTTTAAATAAAGATGAAGTCTGTAGTATCTTTTGTCTCTTCTCATCAAAGAGTCGAACAGAATAGATGACTGTTAAATGTTTCAGTCAGTAGACTTAATGAATATCTGTTTAGTCTGTCTTAAGTCTTCCAGACATAAATTGTGTGAAAGTGAGGAAGGAGGAAGGTAAAATCTTTCTTTATGTTTTATTCTCATGGGTGACTTCAATCATCCTCATGGGTGATTTCAGTTATCCTCATGGGCGACTTCAATGCTCACAACCCCCTCTGGTGCTCCTCCTTCTCGACAGCCAGAGGAAAACGTATTGAAAACCTTCTCAACCATCACAACTTCTGTCTTCTCAATGACTACTTACACCCTGGAACACCAGGCACCTTCACCAGCATCGACCTTACCACCTTACCATCTCTATGTAGAGTTCTCGGACTAGAGGGTTAACCCTTCACTTTGTGGCAGCGATCATTTCCCCATCCTCATCTCCACCCTCCCCCCTTCCATTGTTTCAAAGCTTCCCTACTAATTGGAATTTCCACCAAGCTGACTGGAATCTTTACTCTAGTTTATGCAACATCTGGATCACCAATGAAATCCTTCTCTCCACCAATCCAGTCAATCTCTTCACCTCCAAAGTTCTGGAAATTGCAAATGTCTCCATCCCCACCTCCACCTCCACTCCAAAGAACTTCAAACCCTGGTTTACCACAGATTGCAAAAAAGCAATCTCTCTCAAGAACAAAGACCTCCGTCTCTTTAAAACCCACCCTTCTCCCCAAAACCTGGACAATTTTCACATTCTCAGAACCAAAGCCAGGAAGACCATCAAACTTGGCAAAAAGACCTCCTGGGAAACCTACGTCTCCTCCTTGAATCTCCAAACCTCCCCCACTAAAGTCTGGAACATGATTCGTAAAAATAAAGGGAAAAGTACTGTCAACAATATCTCTCATCTCATCCATAACAACATCAAAATCACCGACATCTCAGACTGCTTAGCCTCCACCTATGCCAAAACCTCCGACAAGAATCTTTCTCACTTTTTTCGTAACCTGAAAAATGAGGCTGAGAGAAACTCACTCAACTTCCAGTCAAACAACCAAGAGACCTACAACCTTCCGTTCACATATTCCAAGCTCTCCTCGGCCCTCCAAAAGTCTGGGTCATCTTCCCAAGGCCCTGATGGCATTTACTATAACCTCCTCAAAAATCTCCCCAGGACTTCTCTCAACATCTTACTCCAGATTTACATTCACCTTTGGTCCTCCAAAACTTTCCCCAACATTGGGAGAGAGGCCACCATCATCCCCATTCCTAAGCCCAATAAAGACAGGACCATTCCCAACAATATCACCTCACCGATCTCACCTCCTGCCTCTGCAAGATAATGGAACAGATGGTCATTTACAGACTATGCTGTTACCTTGAGAAGAAGCACATCTGCACCCCCCATCAAAACGGCTTTAGAAAAAACCACAATTGTCTAGAATAATGTTCAAACTAGACAACATATGTCCAAGAAACCTTCATCAGGAATCACCACACCATCTCCATCTTCTTTGATATCGAAAAGGCCTTTGACACTAACCTGGCGATATGGCATTCTAGGGATATACTGCTCTGGCCTCAAGAGGTCTCCTTCCAACCTTTATCCAGAACTTTCTCCACTGTTGCTATTTTATATAGGTAACACCTACTCACAAAGGTATACACAACATCTAGAGTCCCTAAAGCCAGCATCTTCTCCCAACTCTTTTTATACTCAAAATCAACAGCATTACCAAAGTCCTCCCCCTAACATCAACTGCTCTTTCTATGTCAATGATTTCGCTATCACATCCTCCCCATGCTTTCAGATCCTGCAATATAAACTACAAATTTGCCTGAACAGCTTGGTTCATCGGAGTGACACAAACGGCCTTAATTTCTCAAAAGACAAAACTGTTCTTATTCTCTTTAATAACAGCAACTCCTTTTTCCTTCGCCCCAAGCTCCGGCTTAAAGATTCCATCATTCCCAGCAAGGAAAGTTCTATATTCCTTGGAATCACACTTGACTCTAAGCTTTGCTATCTCCCCCACATCAACATCCTCAAAACCAACTGTTACAAAACCCTTAATCCAGCACTGACTGGGGAGCCAACTGTATCACCTTGCTTACCTTATATCGCTCCCTCCTCAGATCTAAGTGAGACTGGCAATTTCATCTACAGCTCTGGCCACAAAACTTGATCTGAGACACATCGAGGTCATTGAAAACACTGCCCTCAGGACCTGCCTCGGTGCCATCCAAACCACCCCTTTTACCAGACTTTATGTTGAGGCCAATGAACTCCCCCTAGACCTCAGGAGCACCAAGACCGGCCTCTCCTTTGCCCTCTGCTTTCTCCCGACCCTCAAAACTCTTGTTTCCATTCTACCCGCTCTCCTTCCTTCACCAATCTCAACAAACGCATCCCCCTCCCTTTGGAATGCGGATACATTTTTACCTCCCCAAAGCCAACATCATCATCTTCTCCATAGCCAGGCACACCTACCCCCTACCCCCACCTGAGTCATACCACACCCCTCAAGTCTTCCTAGGCCTCTCTTCTTTTACAAAAGCTCATCACAACCTAGCCTTTATTTGCTCCAAATACTGTCATCTCAGTAGAAACTTCTTCCTTCCTTTTACTGACTGATCCACACATGAAGGTACCTTGGCAGCTGCCACTGCCTACCCAGGCTTCATTCTTTCTTCGAGACTACCAGACTATCTATTCTGCTGAGGCAAAGGCTATCCTCCTAGCTTTAAACTTCGCAGAGCTCTCTGTCATCTTCTCTGACTCCAAATCAGTCCTCACAGGCATCCTCAACATGCGCTGGTCTAATCCCCTCATCTTACAAATTTTAAACAAAATGCACACTCTCTCCTCCTCTGGCAAGAAATTCTTCTTCTTCTGATTCCCAGCCATGTCAATATCCCAGTGAATGAAAGGGCCAACAGAGCTGCCAATAACGCTCTGTCGAACCAAATTTTTATATCGATATACCTCACTTCGGACTTTGGCCAAAATACCTCCAACTACCTTAGGAGGACTTGGCAAGACTCCTGGAATCTCGAGACTAATAATAAACTTCACACTATCAATCCCAAAGTAGGCATCAACCCTCTCTACTAAGCCGAAATCGTAGAGAGTACATGGTCATCACCCACATTTGCCTAGGCCACACCTATCTCACCCACTCCTACCTCCTTCCTGGCTCTCTCAGACCTATCTGCCTCACTTGCAATACTGATCTCTCGATCAATCACATCCTCTTAACCTGTCCGATTTATCCATCATTCCTATCCCCTGCCAACTATTTCTGAGATCCATTTATATCATTTGATAATCATTTTTCTAGCTGATCCCTCTCCCTCCTTTCCACCTTTATCTCAAAAATTTTCACTTACTATCCTTTCCTCCTTTTCCAATCATCCTTTCTGCAGGCAGCCTCTGATTCTTTTGTCCTGACTGTCGTCACTTTCATCAAACCAAACCAAACCTTATGTTTTATGTAAGAAAGGGCTTAACAAGGGAAACCCAAGATAAAAGAAGAAATGTTTTCTTTTCTGATTTTTTTTGTTTTCTTAAGCTACATAATTTTCTGTCTAATTTAATATCTTTGTTGTTCTCTCTTTTTGAATACCTAATCTTTTTATATATTGAACATCCCATTTATATCAATATCATTTTCCTATACCCAATTTATCTCAACTAAAACCTGCAGGCAGCCCATTCCCCTGAGAACCCTGCCAATCTAGTTGCCCATGCCCCTAGTGCCTCTAAATGCTAGTGCCCATTGCCCTAGTAGTACCCATTGCCCTAGTGCCACTAGAAGCTGGTGTCCCATGCCCATAGAACCTAGTTCCCATGCTCCTAGAACCTAGTGCCCCATGTCCCTAAAACCTAGTACCCCTAGAACCTAGTGCCCATACCCCTAGAACCTAATGCCCCTAGAACCTAGTGCCCCTAGAACCTAGTGCCCCTAGAACCTAGTGCCCATAGAACCTAGTGCCTCTAGAACCTAATGCCCCTAGAACCTAGTGCCCCATTCCTCTAGAGCCTAGTGCCCCATTCCTCTAGAGCCTAGTGCCCCATTCCCCTAGAACCTAGTGCCTTAGTGCCCCATGCCTCCTAGAACCTAGTGCCCCATGCCTCCTAGAACCTAGTGCCCCATGCCTCCTAGAACCTAGTTCCCCATTCCCCTAGGACCTAGTGTCCCTAAAACCTAGTGTCCCTAGAACCTAGTGCCCCATGCCCCTAGTGCCCCTAGAACCTAGTGTCCCTAGAACTAAGTGCCCCATGCTTCCGAGAACCTGTACCCATGCCCCTACAACCTAGTGCCCTGTGCTCCCAGAACCTTGTGCCCCATGCCCCTAGTGCCCCATGTCCCTAGTGCCCCATGTCCCTAGTGCCCCATGCCCCTACAACCTAGTGCCCTATGCCCCTAGAACAAAACCATATTTTCTAGGGGCAGGGGATATTTTGTCCTTTAACTGTAGTCAAATGCTACCTTGATATGACTAAGATTTTTCCAAATACATTAAGCAAACTCAATTTTCTCCTCAACAGACAAGAATAGGTTCAGTTTTGCTAACCTTCAACCCTCATCGAGGGATCCCCATCCATCAAGCATTCCAGTACTCCCAACTTGGACAGAGCCTTCCGTTGTGTCAGCTAGCCAATGAAATCATCAGAAACTTACAAGATAGAGGGACACCACAAGCAGTCATCCTTTGGTAAGAAACACTATTTGAAGCTGATGTTGCCCTTTGCCTTTTCCCCTAGGGATAAAAAACTATTGCCTTCAATCACTGGGGGGAAAATGGCCCTCTAATTTATTATCACCCCCTTAACTGGAAATCGTAACTCAACTTTGATTGTAGCATGGCTTAGTATGGCACCCTACTATGGTACCCTTAAGTTGTGTAATGTTCACTATGCCACTGTCACTGATGAAAATCTTATAGCTATCTTATTGATGTTGTCTCAATATTTGGATAATTTTGTGATAATAAGACATCAAATATAATGGTGCTAATCTACTTTCAATCACCTGGGTACACTTGGACATTCAATTCTATCATTCTACAAAGAAAAGTAGTTTATAAGCTGTGATATCGATGACAAATATGATTTTCAAGCTAGGAAACACCCAAAGATCTTATAAATTGATTTTCTTACAATGTTCTGTTGACTGACATACAGAGCAAGGTTAAGGAGTTTGTTCGATATCTGTAGTTCTTTAACTTTCAAATTACTGCTAATTAACACTCCATGACACTTGTTCTACCAATTATCTGACTAATTTTATCCAACCAGAAACAGCTATGGCTTGACCTCCAGTCAATGCTTGGTTCATGGTCACCCATTAAGCTTTTGATTTGGTGATTAAGTGAAAGATGTAAACATATTTAAAGGTTTTTAAGTTAAGTGTAGTTAGTTCCTTAAATGCCATGAAAGTATAATTTCAGAATTAACACTTCTTGGTGAAAGTGCTTAACAAAGTGTAATGACATACACTATTTCAGAGAATGTTATCTAAATCAAAGAAAATGAGTTGAAAATGCTTCAAAATAGATGAAACTGGCTTTATTTAAGCTGCGTCATGTCAATAGTACATGTACCCTAGAGCTGCGTCATGTCAATAGTGCATGTACCCTGGAGCTGCGTCATATCAATAGTGCATGTACCCTAGAGCTGCGTCATGTCAATAGTGCATATACCCTAGAGCTGCCTCATGTCAATAGTGCATATACCCTGGAGCTGCGTCATGTCAATAGTGCATGTACCCTAGAGCTGCATCATATCAATAGTGCATGTACCCTAGAGCTGCATCATGTCAATAGTGTATGTACCCTAGAGCTGCGTCATATCAATAGTGCATGTACCCTAGAGCTGCGTCATGTCCATAGTGCATGTACCCTAGAGCTGTGTCATGTCAATAGTGCATGTACCCTTGAGCTGCGTCATGTCAATGGTGCATGTACCCTAGAGCTGCGTCATGTCAATAGTGTATGTACCCTAGAGCTGCGTCATATCAATAGTGCATGTACCCTAGAGCTGCGTCATATCAATGGTGCATGTACCCTAGAGCTGCGTCATGTCAATGGTGCATGTACCCTAGAGCTGCGTCATGTCAATGGTGCATGTACCCTAGAGCTGCGTCATGTCAATAGTGCATGAGCTGCGTCATGTCAATACCGTGATGTACCTAGAGAGCTGCGTCATGTCAATAGTGCATGTACCCTAGAGCTGCGTCATGTCAATAGTGCATGTACCCTAGAGCTGCGTCATGTCAATAGTGCATGTACCCTAGAGCTGCGTCATGTCAATAGTGCATATGCCCTGGAGCTGCGTCATGTCAATAGTGCATGTACCCTAGAGCTGCATTATATCAATAGTGCATGTACCCTAGAGCTGCGTCATGTGGATAGTGTATGTACCCTACAGCTGCGTCATGTCAATAGTGCATGTACCTTAGAGCTGCGTCATGTCAATAGTGCATGTACCCTAAAGCTGCGTCATGTCAATAGTGCATGAACCCTTGGTAGAAATTTGTTTGGCCATATCAGAGGAAGCATGTCACTGGAACAAATTTGGAGGTCCCACATTCAAACAATGATTTATGGTTTTCATGGGAATCGATTTATTCTTAGCTATAGGACACCTTTTTGCTTCCTATTTGTCCTTAGATGATTTAGGAGAAACTCCCCCCCCCCCTCAACAATCATGGGCTACCCCTTCCCCCATACACACAGTGAATAATTTTCCAATAAGAGTTTTCATATCAAATTACTCATTTTAGCCACAAGCATTAACTTGGTGTGCAAGTGACCTTTTTTGCTCTATGAATTAGGAAGTAGTCCTACTACTGTGCCCTTTCCCCAAATTGACTCAAAGTGAACCAATACCAGTAATCATGGATTGTTTAATGTGATCATTCTTATTTTCAGTGGTGAAAGTGGAGCTGGCAAAAGTTACACATCCCAGTTGTTGCTGAGGCAGTTGTATGACCTGTCGGGTCAGAGTTCAGATGAAGAGTCTTTTAAGGTAAGACAGAATCAAAATATTGAATTTGCTAGATCTGTTTTGTAAGTGTTATAAAGATTATTGCCTTTTCATTTTGACACCTCCTTTCAATTCATTAGAACACCCTTTCTAACTCGTCTTGCCTTGATATTGCACCGAACATCTTCAACATCCCTGCCTTGATTCCTTTTGCATCACTTTTCTACTTCCACTCAATAAATTAACTGCACCACTCCTACCTCTACAGTGGAATTTCTTTAAATTTCTGTACATTTTTCCTTGATTTGGGGAGGGGTTGGAAGAGAGATATATTGAATATCTACTATTGTGAGAAATAAACAATCTATCAACTATTAGTCAGAAAATATGCAAAAGCATAATAGAAGGTTGACACCTTTCTTCTTATGTCCCCATCTGTAAAAGTGCTAAAACTTATTCAAGTTTATGATATCATTTGGCTTTTGATTGAATCTTTTTTAATTCATTTTCGATCTCCTTTGGTACCTCTTGTGTTTTCTATATTATATTTCTATCACCTGTCATTTGCAATTGTTGTTTTCCTACCACTTCAATTTAATACAACAATCTGGCCACTTTTTAGACAAAACATCAGAAAAGGGATGGAACAGACTGAGAAAGCATCCGGTTTTTTTGTAAATTTGTTGGTGCCTACTTACTGTCACAAACATCACATGAAATCAATCGAAGAAATAAAATCAATAAATATTTGTTTTTCATTGCATTATTGCATATATTCTTGAGCATTTACATATTTGAAATACAACTGCCATGATCATTGACAAAATGATATTTTATGAGAACCGAAAAGTGAAAAAAATAGTTCTGCATTTTTACGAAAATCTGTAGTTTATCAAATTGACAACCACAATGACATGTTTCCTTACCACAGACATCACTGAGTATGAAATTTGATCCTCTCCCTAGATATTGGTTGTCAAATGTTTGTGTGATCCAGTCATTTTTTTTATTAAGCAGTTTTTGACCAAAAAATCTGGGAAAAGCGGAAGAAAATATTTGATTTTTATCCTGATTAATGTGTTTTGTTTCAATTTGCGAGAAAGGTATATAAATCATCATTGAAATGATTCATATGTCAAGATGCACTGTTTTTGTATTTTATCATGTTTCTGTCAGATGTTTGTGAAAACTGTTTGGATTAGAATATTCTGAGAAAGGAGGGCATTGTAATAGGTTGCTGGTATCTTGTGATAGATGGTTGTGGTACAAAGTATTTGTAGAAGGTGTTGAAAAATTAGGGTGGGGACTTTATGAATTGTGCCGAAGGGATGGCAGCATGCCAAAATACACTTTCTTCAGACTTAGTGAAGGTGCCCTATGTTTGAGGGACATGAATGTACTTCTCTTCTCTTTCATTTACGGTGTTAGGTATTAACACTTTTCTCATTGATGATCACTTTATCCCCATTTGCAATTGTAAAAGGTTTAAAATTTGTAACGTTGCTTTTAGTAAAAAAATTAGTCAATGTGACTACCTCCGGGTTAGATTAATTTGATTGAAACCACAATTGTGATGTCATTCATGCCCATCACTGTAAATCAATTACTGAGGGCGCTAGTGGAGGTGTGATTTGTAAATAATCTATTAAGGAGGATCTTTTGTGGAGTTATTAATCAAATGATTCATCAATTCTTCAGTAAACTGATAATTATGATTTATTACAATTTATAGCTTGGTTAAGAGACTTAAATTGGTCAAATATATGAAGTTATCTAGTTACGTTAAAAAGTCAATTCATGCCAAAATAAAGTTTTATTTATAGGTACACCGTATTATCTGTAATCTTTGTATCTGTCATCTTTGTATATCCTGCATGTGGTGTTTCATAATTATCAATTTCAAAGTGTTTTTATTTTTGAATATGAGGTGAGAGCTTACATTTAATTTTGAAGAAAAAAACATACTTTACTGGATTAAAATATTACAGTTACAATACAGAGAGGAAAAATTAGTTGATTATTTTTTTTCTCAAACTGATTGAACATCAAATATGGTTGGTTGATGATGATTCATAGACAAAAGAAAAGAAAATAGAAATAGAAAAAGGTTTGTAAGATCTGCAAAAAGACCTCAAAGTTGAGTATGCCATTAATCAAATAAAATGAACTTTCTTTAATCAATAATTATTATATGTATCATTTAGCTGATCAGCTGTGCGATACCGCCACACACTGCATGTCAGTAACCTCAAATTAATTACAGTTTTTGTTAGTTCAACTTTAAAAGTGTAAAATTTGATTGTTTTGCAGCTTTTAACAGCAGCCAATCAGGTGATGAGGGCGCTCACATCATGTGGAACCGGTGCAAACCAGAATTCAACAAGGATGGTGAGTCAACAGCAGATTGTTTTTTTTTTAAGTTTATTAGATTAATAAACCTGCAATTATACATTTTTGTAAAATAGATATGTTTAAACAAAGCTTGTTAAAACATTTGTAAAGAAAGAAAAAAAAAGAAATTCTTCCGACGACGAGTAAACACACAATCACAATGACGGGGTCTTGCCTGCGTATTCGGTTATGATAGTAACAATGCTGTCATGAAATGCTTAATACGACCAGATAAGAACACAGGTACAACGTACGGACAGACATAACATGGACAACCAAGTCAATGTCCACGGCTTTTGATAATCAGTTGTGGTGCACTGCCATGTCTACCCAACCCAGGCTTGAACCCAGGGCCTCGTTGTCTGTAGAAATTCTTCGGAATGAATGAGGTCTTTAAATAGACTGATACCAAGTGATTAAAGTTATGCCTTAGATTCTTTGTATTTGCCGCAGTTTAAAGAGCAGCATTTGAAAGTGACATAAATGGGTTGTAGTTCAAGATATTGTACAGGTTGTCAGAAAAGTTATTACTCAACCACATGACAACATCCTTTCCTTTTGAACTCCCCGAATCCAAAAACTCATGCCATTTAAATTTTGACAGAAAGAATTTTGTTAACTTAGCAGAAGAACAAATTGAAAAGGTAGTTTATGTTGTTGTTGAGCTGGCCTGGCAAAAGCTCTTAACCTAAAAATACCTATGTCATCTTGCCTCTTGCTGTTTATGATGATATTTTAAATTCTGACTTCACTCCAGAGTAAAATAGGTTGTGTTTATGTTGATAATTTACCATTTTCTGTTCAGTAGAACACCAGAATATTTACAAAATTTTGCTTTTAAAATGTTTTTTGAGGTCATTAAAATCTATCTACCTATGAAGAAAGTTTTTAAATTTTCAGTCAAAAAGATATTAAAATAGTAGTGTAATATTATTAGCACATGCATATATACATGTGCCAAAAACTTATGTCAATAACCTTAAGTGCATATTATAAAACAAGAAACTTACACAAGTGTTCAATTAATTGATCTGATATGTGTCGATCTCAGTAGGAGCAATTCACAAATATGTAAACCACAAAATATAATGTTCTACATCTGTAATATATTTCTTGTGAAAAGCATTTTTTTACCATTTTCAGAAGAAAAATGGTTCATTTGAGGCCAACCAAATGTTGTCAGATATCAGCCTTGTTTCTCTGTAGGGTTCCACTATGTCATGTTGTTAATGTCAATTTAGTGTTTGATTGATTGTAGCATGTTTGATTGGGTAGGAGGAGGTGAAGGTGCACATTAAATCATTCATGTTAATTCACCAAATGGTTCCTGTCACCTGACTTGAATGTTTGTCACATGACATGCGTTAAGTGGTTTCTAGCAACTTGATGAAAGATAGAATTCTTACAAGCTAAGTTAATTTTTAGTGATTAAATGATATGAATAATAAATGTATATGATTACGGAAAGTGATTTATGGTGACCATGATAGCAGGGCTGGAAGATTTATATGTCTAACTCTAACATTTAAACATTGTGGTTAGCAAATGTTACCCTCTGCTGCTTTTGTTCTTTATATTAAAAGCGTAGATATTAGGTGTCTTTTCATTCTAAAGGAAAGGAATAGTAAAACTGGTATGTGCATAGTTATGAGGACGTGTGGGATTTGTGCACCAAAATTGTGAGTGTGGAGGGAGGGGGGTGGAAGGGAGGGTGGCAAACTCACAAAATAAAATGTGTCTATCCAAAGTGGGGGCAAAATCATAAAATACACTAAGGTACAAAGATTTAAATATGGAATAAATGGGGGAAGATTGCCCCTTGGAAGTAGGCTATTGGGATGGGTGTAATAACCCCTTTTGGCGTGGTGGTGATGTTGTTGGGTATTTTAGGACAATCTACACCAAGAAATTTGAGTCACATTTTGGTGATACTTTAATTTTGTCTACATTGTTACTATTCTTAATTGAAGAAAAATGATATTTTTTTTCAACAAAATAGAATTCCCATGTTTCAGTGCTTTTCTGGAAATTAACTTTCTAATCTTCATTATCTAGAAATGACATGAGGAAAAAAACTGTTCTGTTTTTTTGACAATTGTAACTATTTTGTTATTTTCAGGGCTGTGTAACTGAGCTCATTTACATGCGAGGTGTTTTGGATCGAATCCGTTTTAACCCCCTTTGGACAGATCAGTGTCGTGTGTTTGGGCCACCTGACGGGGAGAGCAATTTCCACATCTTCAAAATGCTCTTGTTTGGTTTGACGCCAGAAGAGAAAGGTACACACCAGATTTAAGTTTACCGTTGAATATAGTTGAATGGAATGAATTTGTTTACCAGGTGGTACAATGCTTTAAGGTCATTGATGGAAGTAAATGCTTCCATGTTGTTTAAAATATTTTTAGAGTAGTTAGATTATTAAGCTACATTTACAACTCTTTAGATCAAACAATAAAAATCTAGAAGATTTTTAAAAAAGAATGAAACTTATCTGTTCTTAAGTGGCGATGGGGCTGATATGATATCTCAAATGTTTGAATACTACTAAGATAATCTAAGGATGTGGTAATTTAAGAAGCCTTGAAAGTTTTGAATATGATATTGAAAAGTTGTGAGTTCAAAGTAATATACTTTCAATGGTTTTGACAGAATGTTTCACCTGGAATTATCAGCTTATGCAGCGTTATGTTCCACAGGGAATGAGGAGCATAAGTAAAGTAAGTAAGCAGGGTCATCGAGAGGAATAGAGGGGCTGGGGGAAAACTGAGATTCCGGGCCCCTATATAACGTGTACAATCCCTTATGACCCCCATGCAATGTGTACGATCCCTTATGACCCCCTAGAACACCTGGCCCGAGAGCATTGCCCCCGGTTAACCCCCGATGTCAGCGGCCTTGTAAGTACTTATAATTATCAGCTTGATGTCCTTACAAATATTTAAATCTTCTTGGGTGTTTTCCTTTCATTATTTCAGGAAAACTTCATCTGCAAGGGTTCACCGTTTCCAAACTAAGATGTCTTTCACAAACAGATGGTGAAGATGTCGATCACCACCGGATACAGTTTGAATGTTTTAGAGTAAGTGCTCTGTTTTGTACCAATCAGAGGTTGCGTTAGAATTATTTGTCTGGCGTATTTGGTTACAACAAGCCCTTGATTTTTGGCATATTTTGTAAATTTGCCACCGTATGTACAGGGCACTGCGCACTAGGGAAAATTGCAAGTATTGTTAACACACACACACACTTGTGTAGGCCTGCCTCGCTAAAATGAATGAAAATTGCAGTTGAAATACCAAAAAGATTATAAGATCAGACTATTATTATCATAAAAAATATTCATAATGTAAAAATGAAATAGAAAAATACTTTTGTTTATTGTATCCAAACTTCCATGAGGTTTTAGTGAACTTTGACCAATTGTCAACGATAATATACTATTGAGATCTCGAACACACCTACTTCTTTACAGTATAGTAACTTGACTTGCAGATTGTGATCAAGTCACAGATACAGGATCTTTACACATACAACACAATACAGAAAGAAAGTAGAATCCTAGCTATTGATATTGTTGACAATTGACAGCCTGCATTCAAAACAACATCAAAATTCCATGTACAGTGTACATGTATATACTGACTATATAGTATAGTACTAGCCTATATGTGTTTATGTACAGCACTTGTATGGACATGTTGAATCATTCGGCCATTAGTCTCAAAGATTTCTCATTTTTCTTCTATTTCTGAATAAATGATAATATTTTTTGTGTGAAATAAAACTTTCAATCACCGTAAAATTCACATGCTATATCCAAATTTTATGATGCAGGTACAACATGTGTCCTAAGAAATTTCAACCAAAGCATAATATACAACAAATTTGTCGTTAACCCTAACCCTGATACTAATTATACATTGTGAAGATGTAAGATAATTAAAAAAAGTCAGAAAAAATATTTCAAAACTTCAGTTAGAATAATCAGGAAAACATTAGAAATGACAGTGAATATATAGGTAGAATGGTGTGATAAAGTCTGATGTACATAAAAAAGTTCTCTAGATAAAAAGCACACCTGAAAATGTTACAATTTCCTCTCAAAAATCTATTTTAAGTTATCTCACAACACTTATACTTCTCTCTTACAACCTTCTCTCTCTCCAGTTCCTTCTTACTCACTGCCTTTGTTTTTCAAATCTCCCCCACCGTCTACCATCTAATCAATAACACTTTATTAAATGTTTGATCAAATCCTGCTTTCAACTAAGACTGGATGGCCAACAGGAGATTAAAGTCTTACTATGAAATTCTACTTTGACTCCCAGCTTTTACTGTAAGGAAATGTATAAGTATATGTGGTAAGCATATTCATCACAGTACAGAAAAGCTATTACCCAGCTCTCTATACATGGGGACTAGTTGAAGACCTTAGGGGGAGCTTTATAACAAATGGTAAAGGGAGGTCTGACACTGTGCAGATGACAATATATGCTGGATTCCAATTATTTAATAAAAGAGATTAATGCATGTGGGCCAAGTATTGCTGTTAATTGAACTTTTATGGGTCTCTGTGGTCACAATTATCCAATCCATTCCAAATAAATCAATTTGAACATTTTCATGAATCTGTGATTTTGCATGGTGAGTTTGTAGCATTCATTCAAAAATATGCAGCATTTCCATGTATCTGTGATTTTGCATGATGAGTTTGTAGCATTCACTCAGGAATATGCAGCATTTTCATCAATCTGTGATTTTGCATGGTGAGTTTGTAGCATTCACTCAGGAATATGCAGCATTTTCATGAATCTGTGATTTTGCATGGTGAGTTTGTAGCATTCACTCAGGAATATGCAGCATTTACATGTATCTGTGATTTTGCATGGTGAGTTTGTAGCATTCACTCAGGAATATGCAGCATTTTCATGAATCTGTGATTTTGCATGGTGAGTTTGTAGCATTCACTCAGGAATATGCAGCATTTACATGTATCTGTGATTTTGCATGGTGAGTTTGTAGCATTCACTCAGGAATATGCAGCATTTTCATGAATCTGTGATTTTGCATGGTGAGTTTGTAGCATTCACTCAGGAATATGCAGCATTTACATGTATCTGTGATTTTGCATGGTGAGTTTGTAGCATTCACTCAGGAATATGCAGCATTTTCATGAATCTGTGATTTTGCATGGTGAGTTTGTAGTATTCACTCAGGAATATGCAGTATTTACATAAATCTGTCATTTTGCATGGTGATTTTGTAGCATTCACTCAGGAATATGCAGCATTTACATGTATCTGTGATTTTGCATGGTGAGTTTGTAGCATTCACTCAGGAATATGCAGCATTTACATGTATCTGTGATTTTGCATGGTGAGTTTGTAGCATTCACTCAGGAATATGCAGCATTTTCATGAATCTGTGATTTTGCATGGTGAGTTTGTAGCATTCACTCAGGAATATGCAGCATTTCCATGAATCTGTGATTTTGCATGGTGAGTTTGTAGCATTCACTCAGGAATATGCTGCGTTTTCATGAATCTGTGATTTTGCATGGTGAGTTTGTAGCATTTACTCAGGAATATGCAGCATTTACATGTATCTGTGATTTTGCATGGTGAGTTTGTAGCATTCACTCAGGAATATGCAGCATTTACATGTATCTGTGATTTTGCATGGTGAGTTTGTAGCATTCACTCAGGAATATGCAGCATTTACATGTATCTGTGATTTTGCATAGTGAGTTTGTAGCATTCACTCAGGAATATGCAGCATTTTCATGAATCTGTGATTTTGCATGGTGAGTTTGTAGTATTCACTCAGGAATATGCAGTATTTACATAAATCTGTCATTTTGCATGGTGATTTTGTAGCATTCACTCAGGAATATGCAACATTTTCATGAATCTGTGATTTTGCATGGTGAGTTTGTAGCATTCACTCAGGAATATGCAGCATTTTCATGAATCTGTGATTTTGCATGGTGAGTTTGTAGCATTCATTCAAAAATATGCAGCATTTTTATGTATCTGTGATTTTGGATGGTGATTTTGTAGCATTCACTCAGGAATATGCAGCATTTACATAAATCTGTGATTTTGCGTGATGAGTTTGTAGCATTCATTCAGGAATATGCTGCGTTTTCATGAATCTGTGATTTTGCATGGTGAGTTTATAGCATTCACTCAGGAATATGCAGCATTTCCATGAATCTGAGATTTTGCATGATGAGTTTGGAGCATTCACTCAGGAATATGCTGCGTTTTCATGAATCTGTGATTTTGCATGGTGAGTTTGTAGCATTCATTCAGGAATATGCAGCATTTCCATGAATCTGTGATTTTGCATGATGAGTTTGTAGCATTCACTCAGGAATATGCTGCGTTTTCATGAATCTGTGATTTTGCATGATGAGTTTTGTAGCATTCATTCAGGAATATGCAGCATTTCCATGAATCTGATTTTGCATGGTGAGTTTGTAGCATTCATTCAGGAATATGCAGCATTTCCATGAATCTGTGATTTTGCATGGTGAGTTTGTAGAGTTCATTCAGGAATATGCAGCATTTCCATGAATCTGTGATTTTGCCTGGTGAGTTTGTAGCATTCATTCAGGAATATGCAGCATTTCCATGAATCTGTGATTTTGCATGGTGAGTTTGTAGTATTCACTCAGGAATATGCAGCATTTCCATGAATCTGTGATTTTGCGTGATGAGTTTGTAGCATTCACTCAGGAACATGCAGCATTTTCATGAATCTGTGATTTTCCATGGTGATTTTATAGCATTCACTCAGGAATATGCAGCATTTTCATGAATCTGTGATTTTGCATTGTGAGTTTGTAGCATTTACTCAGGAATATGCAGCATTCTTATGAATCTGTGATTTTGCATGGTAAGTTTGTAGCATTCACTCAGGAATATGCAGCATTTTCATGAATTTGTGATTTTGCATGGTAAGTTTGTAGCATTCACTCAGGAATATGCAGCATTTTTATAAATCTGTGATTTTGCATGGTGAGTTTGTAGCATTCACTCAGGAATATGCAGCATTTTCATGAATTTGTGATTTTGCATGGTGAGTTTGTAGCATTCACTAAGGAATATGCAGCATTTTCATGAATCTGTGATTTTGCATGGTGAGTTTGTAGCATTCACTTAGGAATATGCAGCATTTCCATGAATCTGTGATTTTGCATGGTGAGTAAGTATCATTCACTCAGGAATATGCAGTCTTGGTAAAGTACTCAAAAAAACAATCCAGTAAGACTTGATGACAAGTGTTTTTGGATCAAATAAATTCTTGTCCTTTATGGAAAATTCCTGATCAAATCAGGTTATTTTTGAGAAACTCATTAGTGTATATTTTTATTTAAAAACTATTTTGTCATTATTTTTTTTCAGCACGCTCTTTCAAATCTCGGCATTGAGTTTATGGATGTGATGCGGGTGTTGAGCGCCATCATGCTGCTCGGAAACCTGGAGTTTAAAGACATTGGTGGATATGAACTTGACATGATGGGAAATGAAGGTAAAATTATTTTCTTTTACAGTTGTTTGTTGTTATTAAACAGGACTAGCTAACAGGGAACAAGGGGAGCAATTGCCCCACAAAATTGATCTAGAATTTGGTTGATATAATTATATCCATTCAAGAGAACATCTCCATCTACATAAGAATTAGATTTTCATCTCTTAATAGACTTAGAATGTTATTTTCTCAGACCTCTATAGACATGACTTATTTTGCTCTAATTACCTCCCCCTTCTCCCTATCATAATTTTTGAGCTAGCTACAGCCCTGTTAGGAAAAAATACTTTGCTAAGTAATTTATTTGGTGTTGAGTAAATACAGCTCTAAAATTTTCCACCAGTTTGAAAGATGTTGTTCATTCTCTTTTTGAAATTTAGAAATCAAGTCAGTAGCATCTTTGCTGGGAGTGTCTGGAGTGAGTTTGTACCATGCCCTCACGTCAAGAACCCACTCTCACAATGGTCAGGTAGTGAAGACTTTATGCAATGCAACAAAGGTACGTCAGTCACACTGTCTTTCAAGATTGTAATATATACTAAGTAAGAAAGTATAAGCTTAACTTGGGTTAATGACTAATGTTTGTGTATGGTAAATTAAAGGATTAGTTCAGGGGTCAAGCGTTTGAGTATGGTAAATTAAAGGATTAGTTCAGTGGTCAAGCAAGTCTTATTGTATATGAAAGAGAACTTCAAAAGAACAAAATGGTGAAGAAAGCATTCAAAAATCTTATTCCGTTAAGGAAATATCTAAGTTTAAAGTTTGGTATCATTTTTGTTGTTAATAAATGACTAAAATCAGACTAGTTGTGATGTCATAGCCTCAGATTCCTCAAAGTCTTTATGTATTCTATCATATTTTGACCTGTGATTTTGTGGCCTAAAACCATAGGATATGTCAAAGAAGTAGTAAAACAATCTATAATATTATAACAATTTATAATATACCACCTGAAGAAAGTTTAAAGAAAGAAATAATTCAAATAGTGAAAAAATTAAATATACTTTCTTTAAAATACATTAACAACTCTTAAGAATAAGAGGATGAAGACACCAACATTTCCATGAGTAGACTTACTACACCAGTCATTTCTACACATATAAGATAGAACTTTAAACTAGAATGTCTCCTTAACGGAATAAGATTTTTGAATGCTTTCTTCACCATTCCTCGTTCATATAAGATGACATGCTTGACCACTGAAGTAATCCTTTAATATACCACATTTCATTTAAAAAATATTTTTAAAGTTGAGCATCTTAGGGAGTGGACATGCATGTTTAAATATAAAGAAAACATTGAAGTGTTTGACCGTATGATTTATGAATGTGGGACAAACCTTGCAGAAATACTTCAAAGCCATTTATTTGTGTGATGTCTTAAATCCTCATATTTAGTTATAGCTTTCCATCATTTAACCTATGAATGCAGTGTTGATAAAGCACTGAACAGTCACATGATTACATCTACAAATTTATGCAAAAGACCGAGCAAAAAATGAACATCTGTTTAATTATACATTTAATTCAAACATGTTTTTATTACAACCCTTGATTGGCAAATTTTTAGGTAATTGCACCCCCTTGCCCCTATGGCGGAACCACCTATGCATAGACAAAAAAGTGTTGATTAGGTACTGATGAAAAGTGGATATTTTAATAAAACTTTATCCTATCTTCATCTGTTAATTAAAGGATTAGTGCAGTGGTCAAATAAGTTTATCTTATATAAAAGAGGACTTTAAAACAAACTTATTGGTGGAGAAACTGTTCAAAAACCTTATTTCGTTAAGGAGATCCAAGTTTAAAACTCTTTTGTCTTTTTTTTGTGTAGAAATGACTGGTGTAGTAAGTCTACTCTGAAAGGTTGATGCCCTTAACCTCACATTCTTAACAATTGTTAATGTATTTTAAAGAAAATATATTTAACTTTTTTCCTATTTTAATTTATTTTCGCTCAAAACTTTCTTTAGGTGGTTAATTATGTTTTACTTGTATTTCTTGACATATCCAATGGTAATGATAGAATACCTTTGATGAATCTGAGGCAGTGACATGTAGTCTGATTTCAGTTGTTTCTACACAAGTGATACCAAACTTCAAATTGAATTTCTCTTTGATGGAATAACATTTTTGATTTGATGAATCTGAGGCAGTGACATATAGTCTGATTTCAGTTGTTTCTACACAAGTGATACCAAACTTTAAACTTGAATATCTCTTTGATGGAATAAGATTTCTGATTTGTTGAATCTGAGGCAGTGAAATACAGTCTGATTTCAGTTGTTTCTACACAAGTGATACCAAACTTCAAACTTAAATATCTCTTTAATGGAATAAGATTTTCGAATGCTTTCTTCACCACTGAGTTTTTTTGAAGTCTTTCATATTAGATGGTCTTCCTTGACCCCTGAACTAATCAATCTTTTATGATTCAATTTGTCATTTTTCAGGCCAACCACCACAGAGCCAGTCTTGCCAAGGCTCTGTATTGCAGAACTGTTCTCTTTCAATCATTAGAAGAATCAATACAGTTTGCAAATTTGAACACAAGTACGCCACCTTGCTCGCCCCAGGGGACGATGGGACCCTCACACCAAGTGGTAAGTTTGCACCAGTCTTATTATTGAACGTGAACTTAAAATTTTGCTTCGAATGACAAGATTCCTGCCAACAAAACTTGTATTAATATTTATTAAACTTGAAAGTTACGAAGTATATTAAATCTATTTATAAGCTAGGGTTTGCAAAATCAACCTGAAAGCAACCTGTCTTCTGGGAATTAACCTTTTCTATTTATAATTACTTGAGAGGAAATGTAATTTTTTCTTCTAAAAATTGCCTATTTGAGTAATTAAATTCCTTGTCGGATAGTCAAAAACTTTTGTCGGGATATGAATTACTTGTTCAACAGACAAAATACAAAACAGATCAAACTTTTTCATAGTCCTTTTATTCTAAAAACTGCAAAATTATGGAAAGTAATAAAAACCTGGTTCTATAATCACTTTTTGAAAAGAACAGGGTGAAACCCAGCTGGTTATTTATTCACTTTTGATTCAAGTTCAGAAGTCTGGCAATGCCAGCTTGGGTGTTAATTATTAACCCAATTTTAGATTTATACCAATTTCTTACTTGGGGGAGGAAAATTGCAAACAAGTAAAGAGTTATGTTCTTATAATTCTGTGAAATTCTTTCTTCTTTTGTAGATTCGAACCCATTGTTTCCCAACCAGATCTCACCGACTTCCTCGGTGTCATCCTACACATCTCAGTCCACCATGTACACTGCCGTCCCGTCACCGCAACACATCATCCAAATTCTGGACCTGCCAGGATTCCAGTCATCACAGGTAAATTAGAGCCAAAACACAGGTTAATTTAAGGGCGTTAACAAGAGAATAGCGAGAATCTAGTTTTTAGGATAGATTCTCATTTGCATGGGCATGATTTGCCTACAGTAAATATGTGTATTTGCCTATAAAAATCACCATACAAAAATATACAAATTTGACGATAGCACATTTTTTTTTTATTTAACCTTTCAAACTATATTGACACAAAAACCACACTTGGTCATATCCCCCCTCCCCTCCACCCCCTTCCTCGCCATTTCCAAAAATCCTGGATCCACATTTGAAAAGTTTCTTTTGAGGGGTGGGGAATCAGCTCCAATAGAATGTTATTCCTGTAAATTTGGGCGTTCTTCTGGCGTGTGATATTTTTTTGCTATTATCTAATGTTGCTTGATTTCATATATTTTGGTTGTAGTTAAACGGCTTTGATTAATTTGTTTTGTTTTTCCAGTGCAATAGACTCAGCCAACTCCTTTCAAATGCTAGTGCAGAGAGACTTCATCAGTTCTACACTCACTCCATCTTTCAGTCCAGCATAGACATCTCCAAAGCGGAGAGAATCCCATGTGATATAGAAATTGCCTACACTGACAATACACCACTCACAGAGGTCTTCTTCAATAAGGTAAGCATAGGTTCCTTGAAAGTAAACTCTTTTGACACTGAAATCGGTCTTGCCTGAAGGTGTGTGGACACTGAATACGTAGGAATTGTGATATTTGTTCACATGTTATGATGTTCTTGGTTGTTGTTAAGTGATGTACAAGCCCAACATTTTTTATACTGTTTTTAATATTTTTTTATAGTTTTTTTTTGGGGGGGAAGGGGGGCAAGATAGTCTGGTTGCCTAATGCAGGTTTTTGGCTGTACCAAAAAAAAAGCAGTCCGCACAAAATATTTTTGCATAAAAATCTTCTACTATATGCCTTTACTCACTGAATGATGCTAGTCAGTCACCCTTGGGGAATTTGAAATATTCAAAATGGTGGACATCAGATGCACATTATATTTGCTCCATCCAAAATTTGTTAGATCAAGACCAGGTGGATCTACTTTCATTGCACTGTTCCAAATGCATGCCTGAAGGTGAGCTCTTTTCACATTCTCTGAGAATGACTCTGATGTTGGTGGCAAAGATTGCAGCTTAGGGGCCTGTTTGGCTTTCTTGTTTCCTGTCTTACTTAACCAGACATCATATCTGACATCAGGGATGCTTTTTCCTTTTCTTCCGTAGCATGTGGCAACAAAACATGTGGCTCTTGAATAACATCTTGTAAGCAGCATTTATCTCACCAAGAATCTCTAGTTTGTGTCCTTTCACAAGCTTGTTTATGATTGTTGCCTTTCCTACGCCACTAAGCCTAGCCACAGCATCACATCCAGACAGAGCATGAGCAGCCAGTAACTGAGGGACAAACTGCATGTTTCTTGCACGTCGCTGCTATGTCCATAACTGTTCGTTCAGCACTTGTTCCTTCCATCAACAGAGAGCAGGTTAAGTCCTTTAGGCATAATAGTGCATCGAAGAACAAACACATCTGTGTCATCAATTTACTTGCTTCAGTCCACTCAGCTGAAAAATGAGTACTATCACTGCTGGGGATTTAATCTGCGATGGACTGGCATCCCGTCCAGGGGAAGTCATGAACTAGCTCTCATCTGCTTGCGCCATGAAACTGGGGATAAGCACTGGCTCTATGAGCCTAATGGCTCGGATGGATTTAGCTTTAGCTATTCAGCCCATTCTTTATAGAATTCACTTTCGGAAGGCAATTCTATCCCAATTCCCTGACTATGCAATTACCTGAAGAACACCCTTGTGTTCCCCAGTCTCCACCTAGTGTTGATGTACGACATCATGATAATCCATCCTTAGTTCTGGCAGCCATATTTTTGTTTTCTTTCTAGAAGGCTGGCTTATTTCCCTGCTTAGATGAGACTTCTGTTCAGAGGCACACAGACACAAAAACCTTTCTTCAGTCGATATCAGACAAAAACAAGGAAAAAAGGTAATTCTTTAATGCCATTCAACAATCTGTGTTTGAGGATAGGCTCAATTCAGTAAGACTGACTTGGTCACAACTTACCATGATGTGGTATCATAATAACATGTAAATATGCTGAATTTTCATTCATGTATGATCTTTTAAAGTTTTTGTTTAAATAATTGAGCCTCTCTGGCACTATACGATCATCACTATGGATACGCTGCCAATCTTCTCAATCAACCAATCAAATATTGAAAATCAAATTGAAATTTGATAAGTTTTTTTAATGTTTATGATGCATAAGGTAATAAATTTGATAGGTTACAAACTTTTGAAGGATTTTGTAAGCATTATCCACTTTTAACATTCCAGAATAATTTATGTTGCGACATAATATATTACATAATTTCTTTTAGGTTTCTGAAGTTATCATCTTGCAAGGAATGTTTCCTAATCCAACACACTGGTCGTGAAGTAGAGTACGATGCTAGTGACATCATCGGGTCTAATCGGGATGTGGTAGGTGACGAGTTGATTGGAATATTCAGCAAAAAGCATTCCAACTTTGGTTATGTTACTCATCTGTTTGCTCCAGAGCTCAAACTACTTAAAGGTGAGACATGAAAATTCAGTCAAAATTTAAGATATCCTTTCATTGTTGATATTTGTGGTAGTGTACTAAGCCATTGTCTTGATGCAGATAAATATTCAGTACTGATTTCCTTTTTCAATTCTCAAGAGGAGATATAGCAATCTTAACATGGCCAAATATTTAACAAAAAAGAGCTAAAGAAATTCCACATTATGTTATGCAGTTGGTTATCACTGAAATCTTTTCTTCATTGTTAACAATTCTTACCTAGAAAACATTTTACATATTTGGATAATAGGGTTTGTTTTATCTTAATTATTTCTTATATTCTCAAAGAAAAATCCCCCATGGCTATATCAAATGAGTAGTTGCATGGTTAGGGTTGATACAATGTCTCTCTTCATTGCTGAAGATAATCACTGTGAGGAACATTTGATATATTTTGACAAAAGATGTAAAATACTCTTTTTTGAATGTTTTTTTGCTTTAATTTTTATTTTTTGAGATTTTTCCTATACTCACGAATATATCCTAAATATAATTTTCTCCTAATTACTCATGACCTATGATTTAATGTTTCCTTATCTGATAAAGATATATATCGCATTCTTTCTTCTCTTTTAGGCAATAAATCGCAAGGTCTTCTGTTTAGAATTTGTCCATCTCCACCCAGTTCCAACAACAATGAGTAAGTTACCAATTTATATTCCTGAGATGCAATGGAAAAATATTTTCAAAATATATGACCTGATAAAGATATTATTTGCCATGCTTCCCAAACTCAGCTAACATAAACATTTCAAATAATTTATTTTTACACAATTCTGATTATAATCTTTGTTTCATAAGTTTGTTAGATTTTAAAATTCTTTTCATTATTTCTTCCCTCTTTCCGCATAGTGACATATGTAGGTAAATTCAAAGTCAATTTTTTTCGATATTCAAATTTACTTTTCATTTTGGTTCTGAAGAGTAAAATAGTACATTTCTCCCTTGTTAAAGAGGGAAATAGATAAAAGTTTTGAAAATTATTATGGAAATGTATATATCAGTTCCCTTTAACGTTTAATCAGTCCCAAAAACATTTGGCAGTATGCGGAATTGATATACAAAGGTAAAACAGAATTGGCATTCGTCTTGATGCAAAAAGAGGGATGATTTGATTGAGACAAAAAAACAATATGTAAAACTTAATCTATAAGTAAAGCTGGATGTTACATTGTCAACTATCAAAAAAATAGAAAGCAGAAATGACAGAATTCACACTAGTTGTGACATCACAACCTCAGATTCATATATCTTTATGTATTCTATCATATTTTGTCCTGCGATTTTGTGGCTTAAAAATCACTAGATATGTCAGGAAAGTAGTCAATCTTGTTAAAGGTAATTATAATTCAACACCTGAAGGAAGTTAGCAGAAAAATATTTCAAATAGTGAAAAAGTTAAATAAAGTTTCTTTAAAATGCATTAATAATTGTTAAGAATGTGAGGATGATGGCGCAAACCTTCCATAGTAGACTTACTGCACCAGTCAATTCTACATAGATAAGACAGAGCTATTAACTTGAATACCTCCTGAACAGAATAAGGTATTGCAGTAGTTCCTTCACCATTTTGTTTCTCTTAAATCCCTCTTTCATATAAGGTAAACTTACTTGTCCATTTATGGATTCAAAATTTAACACAGAATTTTTTTTAAATTTAGGATAAAAACTTTTCACATAGTATTACCGAATAAATCCTACGAATTTGAAATGTTATAAAATTTTGATGGAGTATTTGCATTGTTATGACCCATGCAGTAAATACCGTTAATGCACAACAATTATTATTTGGTTTATTCCATTTCAAAACAGGTAATTCTTTTAATAAAGCAATAAATTATATGTAAACTTTTCTCGTATTTCATTCTTTTTAGTTTGTTTTTTTATGCATTTTAAACAATCTAAGACAAAAATGTATGAACATTAATGCTTTGGCATTATGTTTATATGCGTATTTAATGCACGGCTCAAAGGACTTTGCACTCGCTAATGACCCTCGTAAAGTCGGGCCATTCTACTCTGGCCAAAGCCCTTGGCCCTGTACATTAAATATGCATAAAATACTCTGCCTTAACATTAATCTTTAAATCAAATATATTCAAAAAATCATGTGTGGCAAAATAGGGGATTTCTATCTTTTGATTTGCCTTCTTTTAATGTTATCTTTCAATTTATCTTTCAATGTTATCTTTCAATGTTATCTTTCAATGTTATCTGTCAATGTTATCTTTCAATGTTATCTTTCAATGTTATCTTTCAATGCTATCTTTCAATGTTATCCTTACAGCTATAAAATAATATCCAGAAAATTACTGCAAATCAGTTTCTAACTCAAAATTTCACATATTCTATTAAAGACAAATCTACAGTAAGATTAGATGAAGTTGAATACTGAGAAAATGTCACTTATTATTATTCCATTTCATTTTCTTAGAACTGAAACAATTTCCTCACTGAGCAAAGACTATTGCTACAGACTGGAGACGGTCCTGGAGAAAATGAAGGATGCACACAAGCATTTTGTGCTCTGTGTGAAGGTAGGACGACATGACTTGTCCTTCTCCTTAAAAATTTGTTCCAGCAAATCATAACCACAAACTTACTGTAGCAAATAGTGAGACCACTTTATCTTAAATAAAATAAGGACTTCATCCATTGCTAATATGATATTGGCACCAACCTCTACAAAAACTAAGGTTTTCAGAGTAAAGAAAATAAAGAGGAAAGATTTGACCCGACCTGGTTATTTATCAGGTCGGGTCTGACTGTTTGAAACTTATAAGGTGCAGAACAACTAATGGAGAGGCAGTGTTCTACTATTATCAATTATGTAAAGTTTATTCGTAGTTTTGTAGTCATTCTACTTACTTTGTAATTGCGAGACCTACTCATAGACCTCTTTCTTTTACTTGATGATATTCTGTAAGATAAGTGTGACTATTTTACAATGATAAGATTTATTTACCATATTTGACGATTAAGCGTTCCTGCTCTAATAAGCACCCACTCAACATTTTTTGATTGATAAAGTAATTCATCTGAATAATTTGAAGACTTAAAATACTTCAGTTTTGTTACATTCTTTGCTTGTGTGGCGCTCACAATGTTTGTGCATTGATTGTTGTGGGGCTATAGTATTATAACCAGTTCAAATATTTGTACAGCAGTACAGGGTTGTTCGAATAGCACACTGTATGCATCCCTGAGCATGGGCGCTTATAAAAAAGGAATGTCGAGCCTAAAAAGTGGTGCAATTATAAGTGCCATTATGTCGAATACGGTATTTAGAAGAATTTTGTTTTTGACCTGCCTCTTTTCTTCTTTTAATCTGCAAAAAAAAAGGGAGCATGACAATTTTTAAAGCATCGGAACCATACTCATAACTTAGATTTCTACTGGAGTTGATTTTTACGTAGCCCTTTAAGTTATTGATGTTGTGTTATCGATTCTCTATCACAGACAAATGACAAGCAAGCGGCAAACATATTTGAATTAGACATCGTGGAAAGGCAACTAAGGACGCTGCAGGTCACGCCATCAGTTCAGCTAAGTGCAGCAGGTAATTGTTATGTGTATCATGTTTTAAATTTTGTCATAAAATGTTGTATTGCTTGAATTATAATCGACCTCTCTAAGTAGGGAAATAAGCCACACCCATCATAGCAACGTGGTAACAGGTGGGGAAAACAAACCTCAAATTTGCAATCATTTATGACCAATGCATTGACATTTAAATGTTTATGTTGCCTGCCACAAGCTGTGATCCATTTATGGAACTTCTCCGGATTTTTAGAGTTTTTAGCAAAATGAATAAACAGAATTCCGTATGCTAACCATTCTGGGTAACGGAATCGGATTTTACAAATCCCATAGCGGGCCTGTAGGTGCTTTTTTGCTCACCATCTTGTTGTCACTCAGTTTGTGTGTGCAGAAATTTGTTTTGTTCAGTATATTGCACATTGACTGCACTATAGAGAGATACATGACTTGAAATATTTCTTCCAAGAAGCTTTTAAGGAGTATTGTTTTCTTGAAGAAATTAGAAGTTCCCATCATTTTACAATATCATAATTTACATGTTTTGAGAATATAAAACTGCTTCCTTGTTTACATCACACAAGCATGAAATATTTCTGGCTTTAATCCATGAGCTAAAGACATCAGAAATTATCATTATTTTTATTTTCCTAGGGTTTCCTCATCATTTGGAGTTCAGTGAGTTTGTACAAAGTTATGGCTGTCTGAGGAGATCATCAAAAAGTTATCAGAAATCAAGCGATAATTGCAAGGAACAAAGCAAGGTAGGTAATTACAGATGATAACCATGGATGTAACGTTGACTAGCTGGGGAGATGGGCAGGCTGGTGGGCCATACCCTTGGTGGGTCCCCTGTCAGGATCCTTGGTGAGTCCCCTATCAGGACCCTTGGTGGGTCCCCTGTCAGGATCCTTGGTGGGTCCCCTGTCAGGACCCTTGATGGGTCCCCTGTCAGGATCCTTGGTGGGTCCCCTGTCAGGACCCTTGGTGGGTCCCCTGTCAGGACCCTTGGTGGGTCCCCTGTCAGGACCCTTGGTGGGTCCCCTATCAGGACCCTTGGTGGTTACCCTATCAGGACCCTTGGTGGGTCCTCTGTCAGGACCCTTGGTGGGTCCCCTATCAGGACCCATGATGGGTCCCCTATTAGGACAATCCACTCCCTCTGTGTAACCACCAAAATCCACTCCCTCTGGGTAACCACTACAATTTACTCCCTCTGGGTAATCAGTACAATCCACTCCCTCTGGGTAACCACTACATTCCACTCCTTCTGGATAACCACCACAATCCACTCCCTCTGGGTAACTACTACAATCCACTCCTTCTGGGTAACCACTACAATCCACTCCCTCTGGGTAACCACCAAAATCCACTCCCTCTGGGTAACCACAATCCACTTCCTCTGGGTAACCGCTACAATCCACTCCCACTGGGTAACCACTTCAATCCACTCCCTCTGGGTAACCACAATCCACTCCCTCTGGATAATTACGACAATTCACTCCCTCTGGGTAACCATCACAATTAACTCCCTCTGGGTAGCCACAATTCACTTCTTCTGGGTAACCACAATCCACTCCCTTTGAGTAACCACAATCTACTTCCTCTGGGTAACTACAATCAACTTCCTCTGAGTAACCACAATCCACTTCCTCTGGGTACCCTCTGGGTACCCTCTGGGTAATCACAATCCACTTCCTTTGGGTAACTACAATCAACTTCCTTTGAGTAACCACAATCCACTTCCTCTGGGTAACCACAATCCACTCCCTCTGGGTAACCACAATCCACTCCCTCTGGGTAACCACAATCCACTCCCTCTAGGTAACCACAATCCACTCCCTCTGGGTAACCACAATCCATTCCCTCTGGGTAACCACAATCCATTCCCTCTGGGTAACCACAATCCACTCCCTCTGGATAAACACAATCCACTCCCTCTGGGTTACCACTACAAGCCACTCCCTCTGGGTTACCACTACAAGCCACTCCCACTGGTAACCACTACAGGCTCCCTCTGGGTAACCACTACAAACTCCCTCTGGGTAACCACTACAAGCTCCCTTTGGGTAACCACTACAAGCTCCTTCTGGGTAACCACTACAAGCTCCATCTGGGTAACCACAATCCACTCCCTCTGGGTAACTACAATCAACTTCCTCTGAGTAACCACAATCCACTTCCTCTGGGTAACCACAATCCACTCCCTCTGGGTAACCACAATCTACTCCCTCTGGGTAACCACAATCCACTCCCTCTGGGTAACCACAATCCACTCCCTTTGGATAACCACAATCCACTCCCTCTGGGTTACAACTACAAGCCACTTCCACTGGTAACCACCACAAGCTCCCTCTGGGTAACCACTACAAGCTCCCTCTGGGTAACCACTACAAGCTCCTTCTGGGTATCCATTACAATCCACTCCCTCTGGTAGGAAAATAAGGATGGAAACATTTGTTGTTTGTTGACTTAAAATTATTGAATGTAACTTTTCGGGAGGTAATTTATGATGAATTGAATATCTGTTGAAAAGTGTTGGGTCCCCTATCATAATTATTATAATGAATAAATAAAACTCCTTTTACTAAAAGTGTATCTTTGTTATTACAGGATATTCTAGATGCCCTGCTTGAGAGGATCAACAAGAGCAAGATGCCATACATGAGCACCAGGTGGAGGCTGGGACACACAAGTGTGTTCCTTAGGTAATTCTTTACTTTTTGTTACATCAAAGGAAATAAAAGCATATTCAGATATTCTCAGTTTCATTCAAGAAATTTTAAATTATTCAAGTGAACTAAGATGCTAGAAATAGGTGACCAGTCTTAAGTTTTAAATGATTGATTTAATAGTGGGGCAACTTCATGGCAGTATTTTGATTTAGAAAAAATTATATAAAAAAAACTTACATTTCTAATTAACTGATGTAACAGTTTTAAAACTGTTTTTTGACAGTCTAAAATGTGTAATGTTTTCTATTTTACCAGAAAATAGAAAAAGAATATAAAGCCATTGTAATTTTACTTTTGCAGTGATGAAACAAAGAGATGTCTGGAACATTTTCGCTCGGTTCGTCGTGAGGAGGCAGCTGTGTATCTGCAAGCTCAGGTGAGACGGCTCATCTGTGTGAGATGGTGGAGGAGCAGAGGAAAACAATGAAGGTGAAGAAGAAGAAGAGGGTGCAGATGAAGGAACCTATATATGAGAGGTAAGGTCATACCAATATTTTGAAGGTGTGAGGGTTAACATATACAGAAATAGTTAAAACAATAACAGATTCAGGTACCAGTACTGTATTCCAAAAGGGCCAACATTTTCACAAATTTGGGTGCATAATATCCATGACAGAAACTAAAAGGTTTAAGTGATCCACTGGTCTGAAAATACAAAATGGCGCAAGAGCAGACCTACTTCTGAAAATGGGAGTTTATTTTGAACTGCTAAAAAGGCCAGGTGAAGAAAATGTGAGCTCTGTGCTCTCGTGGCTGCCATGATTTAATCTGTGAATAAAATACAAAAATGATGGAGGATAGAAGAGGGTAAAAATACCATATGAAAAGCATGTTTCTGATTGCCGTCATTCTAAAGAAAATTTGTGCATTGTTTGAAAATTAAATTGTCTCTTTATAAGAATTAATAATTTTATCATTTCTTCAACTTTATATTGTCTTATGTTAGTATAACCTATAATGTACTATGATATATAATGTACTTTATGAAATTTGTATGTAGTATTTGCATTATGACCCATGCATTATATCCCATTAATGCGTGACCATGATTAAATGGTTTATTCCATTTTCAAAACAGGTAATTTGTTCATAAAGCGATAAAATATATGTAAGCCATATATGCAAAACTTTCATTTTTAGATAATTTTTATGTATTTTAAACAATCTCACACAAAAATTGTATAAAAAGATAAGTTTTGGCATCGTGTTTGTATGCGTCTTTAATTCACAGTTCAAAGGACTTGGCACTCGTTAATGACCTTTATAAAGTCAGGCAATTCCACTCATGTCAAAGTCCTTTGCCCCATGCATTAAATACGCATATAAACACTCTGCCTTAATCTTTATCTTTAAATAATCAATAATGTACTACAATTGACACGCAGGAAAGCTTTAAAAAAGTTTCTCCTTTCCTCATCCATAAAGCCCTCTTTGGCCTTGTCGGTACCCTCCCCAAAGTCTCTACCCTTAGATCCGTGATCTCCTGGTGCACTGCACCAGGGACACAAAGCCACCACCCTCCTTTCCACCAAAACCCTATCCAACTCTGGTATCGACATCACAGTCACCCCCATCGTTCCCTAAACTCCAGCAAAGGCGCTTATACGCACCCGCGATCTTGCGCGACATGACCGATGACGACCTCCAAGAAGAACTAGCTAACCAACATGTAACAAGCCCGTGTCTCGTTCTAAAGAGAGACGGAGCCAAACTCCCACCAACACCATATTTCTCACTTTCGCAACTCCAACTCTCCTCCCACATCATTGCCGCTACCTGAGAATCCAGGTCGCCCCTTATATTCCTAACCCTTTACGTTGCTACAATTGTCAGAGGTATGGCCACGGAAAACTCCTGCCACAGCCAAGCGCGCTGTGGTAACTATGGAGCCCCGACCATGACAACACCTCCTGCACCAACCCCACTCTGCACAAATTGTGACGGTAAACACCCAGCAAACCATCCCTCCTTCTCGAAAGACTGTCCCACCTGGCTTCAGGAAAACAAATGACTAAACTTAAAACCCTTAACCCCAACATAACCTACCCTGAGGCCAGGAACAATTCCTCGCTTCCCTTAACTCCAAGCCTTCCTACTCAAACGTAGTCTCCTCTAACTCTAATTCCGCCCCAAACACAACTAACACAACAAAACTAACTCCCATGCCCAAACTGACCTCACCTGGCTCTTCTTACCTAGTCCTAAGCCCATCACCATTTCCAACAACCCAATCACACCCAATACCCACACCACCTCCACCACCACTTCTCTCCCTCAACCCCTTCCTACTCTAAAGCCCCTACCGCCCCCCTACACCAACTCCACTAATACCTTCATACATCAAGCTAAAACCAGCCAAGCAAACAACCAACAAACCAACAAACCAACCAGCAAACAACCAACCAAAAACAACCAATCAACAAACAACCTATCAACAAACAACCAATCAACAAACAACCCACCTCCCAAACCCACACTGAAGAGAGTATGGATTGTCTGACATCGAACACACCGATCATACTTCTCGTCCAATTTTCAAAAACAATCGCTCCCAAAGAAACAAATCCAAAGAAAAACAAGCGAACTCAGACCCAGCAGATCTTCCTCCAGATAACCCCCGCCTCCTTTATGGCATACACCACAATCAATTACAATAACACCCACAACATCATACAATGGAACATTAGGAGCCTTAAGGCCAATTCTGAAGAAATCGACCTTCTGGCCTCCACCTTCAACCCGGTCGTCTTCTGCCTACAAGAAACTTTCTTGAAAACCACCGACCATTACTCCTTAACAACTTTGCTTGCTATCACAAACATCAAGTGGATGCTGACAGGGCCTGTGGTGGCGCTCCATTCTCAAGTTAGACACGATATCCCACACAGCCCTGTTCGTGTGCACACCGACCTTCAGGCCATCTGTATTTCTATCTCCCTCCACAAAACTTTCACTCTCTGCAATATCTATCTCCCTCCCAACACCAACATTCAACCAACCAGCCTTAACAACCTCATCTCTCAGCTTCCCACCCTTCATCCTTCTTGGTGACTTCAACGCTCACAACCCTCTGTGGGGCTCTAATACCACCACCCCTAGAGGCAAGTTCATCGAAACGCTCTCCGTCAGCACAGCCTGTCCTTACTGAACACTAACTCCCGACCTACCTTCATCCTGCCACAGGCTCTCTCACCTGTATTGACCTGTCTATCTGTTCCCCAACCTCCTCCCCTGACTTTAGTTGGAGAGTCACTGCTGACCTCTGTGGTAGTGATCATTACCCTCTTCTTATACACTCCAATCTTCAAATCCCCACTGAGCACACCCCAACTGGAACCTCGACAAGGCTGACTGGTCCCTTTTGAAACCCTCTGTGACACACATCTCTCCCCATCTTCTCGAGGATGAGGATCCCATGTCTAACTTCAGTAATATCCTTATCAACATCGCCACCTGCTCAATTCCCAAAACCTCCAAACCCCAAATCATCCCCAACCCCTGGTTCTCAGATGACTGCAAACCGCCATCAAGAACAGGAAAAGAGCCCTCAGGAACTTTAAAACTAACCCGACCACCCATAACCTTAACCTCTTTCGCATCAGCCGTGCAAGGCCAGACGCACTATCAAGGACAGTAAAACCAACACTTGGAACAACTTTATCTCTTCTCTCACCACCAACACCCCACTAAGAAGATTTGGAGAATGGTTAACAGCTTCCACGGCAGAGTAGGCAAATCTTCCATCTCCCATCTCTCTTGGAATGGAGACCTTCTCACCGCAAAAAGACATCGTTGACCACCTCGCCTCTTTCAGCAACATCTCGGCCTCGACCAACTACTCCAATGCTTTCAAAATCAAAAACGGTTGCGATGAAGCCCGGAGAATCACTTTTCCTCTGACAACTCAGAGCTACAACACCCCTCACCCTTTCTGAATTAAACCAAGCCATCAGCGACGCTGGCTGCACCTCCAAGGGCCCAGATAACATCCCCTATCAGTTTCTGAAACACCTCCCCATCAAAGCCACCACTACCCTACTCACCATCTTCAACCACATTTGGTCCTCACACTCCTTTCCCCTATCTGGAGGACAGCTATTGTCATCCCGTCCTTAAACCGGGGAAGGATAGCACCGACCCCACCAGCTACCGACCCATCGCCCTTACTTGCTGTCTCTGTAAAATTATGGAAAAGATCATTAATCAGAGACTAAACTGGTTCCTCGAGACCAACAGAATCCTCTCCTCACCAAAGCGGCTTCCAAAACGCCGCAATACCCTAGACCAGTTAATTACGCCGACACGCTATCCGGGAATCCTTTGCAAAAAGGAACACCTCATTGCCATATTTTTTTGACCTCGAGAAAGCTTTCGACACTACTTGGAAATACGGCATTACCGGAAACTTCACACCATTGGCCTCAGAGGCCACCTTCCCATCTTTATTCAAAACTTCCTCTCACCCAGGCAGTTCCAAGTTCGTATTGGCCACACCCTCTCCAAGCCGCACCCCAAGAAGAGGGCATCCCCAAGGCAGCATCCTCCCCCACTCTCTTCAACCTGAGCATTAATGACATCGGGAATGACCTTGGCCCCAGCATCAAACGTACCCTCACGGATGACTTCACCATCTTCTACTCCTCCCCTAGCTTTCCTATTGTTGAAAATAGGCTTCAAACCAGCCTCAATCAGCTGCAAGTGTGGAGCAACAATAACGGTTTTAGATTCTCCAAAGACAAGACAGTCTGCATGCACTTTTGTCATTTTAACAACCTCCACCCCAACCCGAACTTTGTGCTCAATGGGAATCGTGCATCCCTAAAGTTGAAAACACAAAAGTTCCTTGGTCTAACTCTAGACCCCAAGCTCACCTACAAGCCACACATCACCAACCTGAAACTAAAATGCAATAGCTCCCTCAACCTCCTCCGACTGCTCTCCAACACTACTTGGGGCGAGCGAACCGCTCTCCTCAAAATTTTCAGGCTCACCATTCGTGCCAAGCTTGACTATGGCAATATTGTTTACTGTGTCGCTCACAACTCATACCTCAACCACATTAACACCATCCAAAATGAAGCCCTCAGGCTTTGTCTAGGAGCCTACAGGACCTCCCCAATCACTAGCCTTCATGTTGAAGCCAACTAACCCCCTTTCTACTTAGATGTAAAAAGCTTAGCCTCTCCTATGCTTTTAGAGTCCTCACCAACACCCAGAACCCTGTTTACAACCTCATTAGGTACCCCAATTTCTCCTCCCTCTTTGATAGGACTAAAAACCCTATCGCCCCCTTCAGCTTACGCATTAAATCAGACCTCTTTCAACTTGGCATCAACCCCCACTCTCGGCACCTATTCCTGGCCCACTTTTCCGCCTTGGGCCACCCCTTCCTTCTGTCCACCTAGACCTCTCCACTTATAACAAAACTCAAACTCACCCTAATCTCTTCATCAATCTCCACAACCAAATCAAAGACCAACTCTCAAATTACACCTCCATCTATACTGATGGCTCCAAGGAAGGCAACAAGACAGCTGCTGCTGCCATCATCCAAGACATCACCCTCAGTAGCAGACTTCCTGACCACTCATCCATCTTTTCAGCCGAGGCTAAGGCCATTCTCCTCGCCTCAACTTTATTGAGTACTCTCCTCTTAGTCACTTTGCCATTTTCTCTGACTCAAAGGCTGTTCTTACTTCATTACTCAATCTTAAATGGGATAACCTCACCCGCCACCTCCTCCTCCGAAACTCTTTTCTCCCACCCTCTGCAGGAAAAGTGTTCTTTCTTCTGGATACCCAGCCATGTTGGCATCCCTGGCAATGACAGGGCTGATACAGCCGCTAAGCTTGCCCTTAACCTCCTCCCTTCCCCTTTCCCAAAACCCTCTCTGACATCAAACCGCTTATCGCTTCTCTTGTTCGTGACCGCTGGCAAACCTTGGAACTTCCAAATTGATAACAAACTCCATGTTATCCAGCCCACAATCTCAAATCCACCATCAACAACCTTTCTCCGCCATATTACCCGTATTAGAATGGTCACAGACCTCATCCTCCCACCTCCTTAGGTTCCCCAACCCCAACAATTGCCACTGCATCCTTACAATCTTCTCCTTGGCCCCTGACAACCTTCCCAGAGCTTCTCTCGCTCCCCACAACTCAATTGCTGAGTTCTTCCAAAAAATCAGATAAAATAGTCTCCTTCCTTCAGCATGCATCCCTCTACAACCAGAGGAATCATTGTTCCATCCCATCTCTACTCTGAAGATGAGCTTTCTGGCTTTTGTTCTTGAATTTCTCTCATTCTTCTCCTGGTCTCTTTCCTTACATGATCTGACCTCTCAGCCAATTTGACCTTCGTTGTCTAAGACATGGATCAAACAAACAAACAAACAAACAATTGACACACTGACCATCTCTCTTATTCCTTGTATTTGTGCAGAATCCCAGTGTCATTTTTTGACTGGGATCCAGAAGATATTGTGGATTGAGGATGAGAATGTGTAATACAGACGTCATACCTGTAAGGCATTTTATGTCCAAGAGATACTTGGTAATTTTATGTGTTGGGCAAGGAAATTTGAGAACTGAGAATAACCATTGATTCATCCGAATTGATTAGGAAAAACCAGCCTCAGCCTCTTGCCAATTATGTTTAGGTAGACAAAGAAAAGTGTATTTTTAAAATGCTGCTTTGATTTTTGAAGTAGAATATATATATATATATATATTATATATAATATGTATATTATATATATATATATATATATATATATATATATATATATATATATATGTATATATATATGAGTATATATATATTTGTTAAATTATATATATATATATATATATATATATATATATAATAATAATATATATATATATATAATATATATACATATATATATTGTGGGGTTAGATTAGGGGCATATTTGTTTGTGTTGTTTGAACAAATTTGGGCAAGTTTCTAAACTCCTAATTTTTCTTTATAGCCAGTTTTGGGCCACTCATTCCCTTTTTCTATTAATAGTTTTAATTTCAGAATTTTTGTTTGTTTTATTAAACATAGATAATTTACTAGAAGTTGTTTTTAATTTCTCTTTTGCTCTCAGGCTAAGAGAACGCCGCCACCTCTACCAAGAAACCATCCTTGCCATGAATCAATAGAATCCGCTGCCGGAGAATATCCACAAACAAGGGTCATGACCTGTGACTTCCCGAGTAAGTGAACCCTGAAGAATTCATCCTTGCTTATTTTCAAAAGTTTGATTCTGTAAAATGAGCTTGATCAAGCAGACCAAAAAGATATGCCGCTTGTATGGTTTGTTTGTTTGATGAGGGCTTATTGGCACCACGACAACAAGGGTCAAATTGTGCCTGAGAGGTCAGATCATTCTAGAGGTAGGAAGGAAAGGAAACGAGGAGAATGAGAGAAATACAAGGACAAAAAGCCAGAAAGCTGGTATCGAGAGAGAGGAGGTGCATTGGTGAAAAAAACAAAGTAGAGAGAGGGGGTGGAAGAGGAGAATTACATAGGGTTGTAGAGAGAAGCATGATGAAGGAGATAATTTTATTCGGAGGTTTTTTTTGGAAGAACCCAGCAATTGAGTTGTGGGGAGTGAGGGAAGCTTTGGGGAAGTTGTATAGGGGGCAAGCAAGGAGAACGTGATGGACTGTGAGGGTACAATGGCAATTGTTGCAGAGGGGTTGGGGGGAGCCAATGTATGGGACAGTTGAATGTGCATGGGGGAACGTGTCCCTAAAAATGACATCCCCAAATTTGTACTTTTAAAATGGCATGATAAACAATTTTCTGCCACCAAAACCATGAGAATTGCCTCCAGGGCTTCCCTCCTTGAATCCCCCACCAGGAGCCCTCGAGCTTACCCCTGGACCGGAATTAACCAGTACATAATGGCCTTTGTATGTGCATAAGTTTTCTTTGTATTAACTTGACATTTTGTGTTGCAATTTCCTGCAGCCGGTCTTGTATTTGTTTTATTGCCAATTAAATTCCGTCTAAGTGGATTGATGAGACTTTTTGGTATCAAGGGTCGAATTGTGCCAGAGAGGAACAATCTTATAAGAAAGTAGACTAAAGGGTGAAAGACTACAGCAAGTTATAGGGCGAACAAAGTAATAACAACCTGAATGGAGTAATAAGCCTGAAAGAAGCTTTAGCTTGAATTCTTGTAATTAAGTTAAACATTTCTTTCCTTGCTAGGTTCTGCACCCTTCTTGCGAGCTGGTGAGCCTGTGCTGGTCATGGGTAAAACAGAAGCGAAGGAAGAACTGTATATCGAACATGAAAACTGCCTCTTTAAAGTACCAGATCACATGACAGAGCTCCAGGTATACTTTCATATTCATTCTCAGAGAGACAAATCTCAAGTAGGGGTGTAAGATAGTAAAAATATGTTTAGGGGCTAGGGTTTAGGGCAGGGACATAACTATTTAGAGAATCCAGCCACAGTAAGAATGATGTAAGAATGCAATTGTTGGAATGAGTTTTTACGGGCCTCCACTTTTCTTTGATTTCTCTACTATATTTAAAAGTTGGAGGCATCCATCATATTAAATGTGTTTAATGAGGTCTAACTTAAAGTGATACAGATTTTCCTTCAGAAATTATTGTAATTAAACATAAGCTTTTTCATCTTGCTTCAGCAATAATTGAGAGAAATTTTAAAGTCAATTTTCATACTTTCAGAAGAGTTTTGTGTATGTCTTTTGTTTTTACAGGGCAAGGGTCAGTCTCTTGGAACAAGATTATGACAGAGCCAGTAAGTGGTGGTTATACAGAAGAAGAATTTGCACCAAGAGAGAATACACAATAGTTTTATGGGAGGTTTCACAGAGCACAACTGAACAAACTGCTTGTCAACTGAAAGAATACTATTTATATAATGATGGAAGTGACGTTATTTTGCAGAATCTGTATAATCTGAATGCAGTTGTTGTTTTGATCACCATTAAATGACATGTAGTGATTTGATTGATGTTTCTGGGTTCGACTTAGTTACTTGTATCATCAGATTTAAAAAAAGCATGAAATGTATCAAAAGGATAATGTATCATCAAATGTAAATAACATGCAAATGTTCAAAATTTCAAAAAGCATGCATAATGTACAGGAAAATTAAAACCATGACAATTAGAAAAGAAATTCCTTTGACTTAAGTTTCACTTTCCCAATGTTTTGTTTTATACAACTTAATGCCCCACATACTCTCAGAAACAAAATCTCATTGTTTCTTTTGTTTTATAGCCATGAAGAAAAAGCTCAATAATATAGTGATGTTCTTCATTATTAACAAAATAAGAGAACAAAAAAAGTTATGGATTAACCCTTGAATTTGTTTTTATTGGATAAATCAATATTATATATACATCAGTTTGTTTGTTTGATGAGGGCTTAACGGCACCATGACAACGGGGGGTCAAATTGTGCCTGAGAGGTTAGATCATTCTATAGGAAGGAAAGGAAACGGGGAGAATAAGCGAAATACAAGAACAAAAAATCAGAAAGCTGGGAACAAGAGAAGAGGTGCATGGGTGAAGAAAAAAAAAGTAGAGAGGGGGGTGGAAGAGGAGAATCAAATATTTTTGTAGAGGGAGGCATGATGAAGGAAGGGGATAATCTTTTTCGGAGGATTTTTCTGGAAGAACTCAGCAATTGAGTTGTGGGGAGCGAGGGAAGCTCTGGGAAGGTTGTACAGGGAGGAAGCAAGGATAACGTAATAAACTGTGAGGGTGCAATGGCAATTGTTGCAGAGGGGTTGGGGGGAGCCAATAAGGAGGTGGGAGTGAGTGAGGTGGGTGTGACCTATTCTAAGACGGGTAATATGAATGTTGTCAACAAGAGAAAGGTTGTTGATGGTGGATTTGATCGGAATGGCGGGCTGGATGACGTGAATTTTGTTATCAATTTGGGATTCCCATGAGGTTTGCCATTCTGGCATATATATTATAGATAACATATGATAGCAAAATCTTGATAATATAACCTTGATCAAAATTTAAAGAAAAAGGATCAAGATTTCCTTGATGTATGAAGACACCTAATGCAGCTTGTAGTTTGCCATTGTTAATAATACTTCAAGGATTAGTTCAGTGGTCAAGCATGTCCATCTTATATGAAAGAGAACTTTAAATGGTTCAGGAGACATTTAAGTTTAAAGCTTGGTCTTATCTGTGTAAAAATGACTGGTGTAGCAAGTCCACTATGGAAAGTTGGCATCTTCCTCACATTCTTAACAATTGTTAATGTATTTCATAGAAAGTTTATTTCATATTGTCACTATTTATATTATTTTTCCTCAAACTTTCTCCAGATGGTATATTATAAATACCATTCCTAGATTCAGTTTTACTACTTTTTTGTTGACATATCCCATGATTTTATGCCACAAAATCGCAGGACAAAAAAATGATAGAATACATAAAGACTGAGGAATCTGAGGCTATGACATCACAACTAGCCTGATTTCAATCGTTTTTACACAAATGATACCAAACTTTAAACTTAGATATTTCCTTAACGGAATATGATTTTTGAATGCTTTCTTCACTATTTTGTTTCTTTTGAAGTGCTAATGTTTATCAGATAGACGTGCTGAACCCCTCAACTAATCCTTTAAAATATAAGCCCATCATTAGGAGAAACAGATGGGAAAGTATTCAAATGTCAGTATGCTTTCTAATAATATTTATAACTTTCTGTTGGCGCTGGTTCGTCATCCTGTTTAGGGTAAGCATGTAATATTGTTTATAAAGTTTTAGGTTTATGATAAAGTAAAAAACTATATTATACTCTAGATGATTTGTTTAGAGGGTGTAATTTTAAGGAGTGGTCAGATTTTGTGCAGCAACTTGTTTTTCTCATTAGTATTTCTTACATGAAAAATCTCTTGCATTAATATGTACAAACATACAGCAGGAAAAAATATATTTTGTAATTTTTGGTGCAGGGCTTTTAAGTATCTTCACTAACTTTTATATGACTGTTTATGAAAGCTTAATAAAGAAAATACTGCAAACTTATTTTAATATAAAATGAATGAATGTAGCAATAGATGATCTAAATGACTAATTTTAAAGTGATCAAACCAATTATTTTATTTTTATTTTTTATTTTTAAGTGTAAGACCACCTTGATCAAAGAAACAAACAAACTGCATTATTTTGATATCTTAAAAATAAAAACAATTCTTTCTTGATATCACTTGAAAATTAATTCTGCCACAAATATATGAAAAAGTTGTTGTCGTTGATTTATTCAAAGAAATAATTACTACTACCCAGTGAGTTGTCAATTCTTATACCTCTGCTTTCATTTATTAGGACCACTGACTTATGCGCCAGCTTTCAGTGTTTGATATGACCCTCAATGTTGGATATGATCCTCTTCAGGATTTTTCTCCCAAATGTTTTGCTTTCCCCACCTTCCCAGTTAACTTATAGACCTTTCCAAACTTCCAGAGTTTAGCGGAACATAATTTCTTCAGTACTTCGACCAATCAACTGCTGAGGGAATTTTCCTTGTTCCCAACCAATTAGGTGCAGGTTTGAGAAAATAATTGTAAAGCAGCTATTACCGTCATGAATAACGCACGTATGATACGTGCGCTTGAAAATATTTTTCATATGCTTGGTGCTACTCCGTGCATGAATTGCCCAGATAGCTAAGAATCCCCCAGTATTTGATTGGTCAATAAGATTCCCTCAGTATATGAATGGCCCATTATGGACACATAAATGTTGGACATGTGACATTAATTAAATTAGTTTTCTGGAAATTGCCGATTCAGATTTAAAAGGTCTATAACTTCTCATTGGAGAAATATAATTTGAACAAAAAAACAACAGATATTTGAACGAATAGATATTTTACCAAGAGGTAGAAGTCATCAGGAAATTGTGATTAAAATTTGTAATTTTTCAAAATCAATATAATTTAGTAGTAACTGATATTGATGTTTTCTACTAGCACTTGTACTTGCCGTAGTTTTGTTGTTATTCGGCAATTTGGGGTATTTTTTTTAGCATGTTTAAAAGTATTTAGTGCTGTTGATGTGATTTTTGGGTGGTCTAATAAAAAAACATGCATTTCAGTCACACAAATGAATCTTCACAAACCCTGTGCATATATGCATATCCCTCTGCTCCATCTCACTAAAAGGAAAGTTTTTTTGTAAGGTGGAAGAGTTAATGGGATTGTATCCATATATACAAAGGGAGCAATGACACTAAATGTATGGTTAGATATGTTTTTATTATCAAAGCTCTTTCCTGTTATACAAGAAAACTTGAAACAAAAGAAATCTTATGTTTGATATAAATAGCCTAAGTACTTAACAAATATATCTTAGATCAGAAAGGGATGTACATTAATGACCAATTGTTAAGAAGTTAACTTTAATAGGATATGTCAGCAATCAACTCGTATTTTGTACCACACTTTCTTTAAACAATGTATGAAAGCACACAAATTTTTATTGCAAAATGAGACAGCGTATAATAAAATGTGAATATATGTTAATGTGTAATTATTACTGAAGTTTATTCATGCAAACTTGTACTACAGTATTGCTGCTTGTACTACATACAGTATTACTGCTTGTACTACATACAGTATTACTGCTTGTACTACATACAGTATTACTGCTTGTACTACATACAGTATTACTGCTCGTACTACATACAGTATTACTGCTCGTACTACATACAGTATTACTGCTCGTACTACATACAGTATTACTGCTCGTACTACATACAGTATTACTGCTCGTACTACATACAGTATTACTGCTCGTACTACGTACAGTATTACTGCTCGTACTACGTACAGTATTACTGCTCGTACTACGTACAGTATTACTGCTCGTACTACGTACAGTATTACTGCTCGTACTACGTACAGTATTACTGCTCGTACTACGTACAGTATTACTGCTCGTACTACGTACAGTATTACTGCTCGTACTACGTACAGTATTACTGCTCGTACTACATACAGTATTGCTGCTTGTACTACATACAGCATTACTGCGCACAGCATTACCGCCTCGCACACGCAGCATTACCGCTCGCACCACGACAGCATTACCGCTCGCACCACGCACAGCATTACCGCTCGCACCACGCACAGCATTACTGCTCGCACTACGACAGCATTACTGCCAGACCACGCACAGCATTACTGTCAGACACGATGATTGTATTACTGCCAGACACGCACATTATATTACCGTCAGACACACAGCATTACTGTTCCAGACCACGCACAGCATTACCGCTCGCGACACGACAGCATTACCGCTCGTCAGACCACGCATAGTATTACCGTCGCATCACGACAGTATTACTGCTCGCATTCACGACAGTATTACCGTCGCATCACGCACAGTATTACTGCTCGCACCACGCACAGTACACTGCACCACGCACAGCATTACCGTCGCACTACCACGCACAGCATTACCGCCCGCACACGCATACAGCATTACTGCTCGCACGCACAGTATTACCGCTCGCGACCACGACAGTACACTGCTCGCACCACGCACAGCATCATACCCGCACTAACGACAGCATTACCGCTCGCATTCACGACAGCATTACCGCTCGCACCACGCACAGCATTACTGCTCGCACCACGCACAGCATTACTCGCCGCACCACGACAGCATTACCGCTCGCATTCACGCACAGCATTACTGTCAGACCACGCACAGCATTACCGCCCTCGCACCACGACAGCATTACCGCTCGCACCACGCACAGCATTACCGCCCGCACACGCACAGCATTACTGCCCGCACAGTCACGCAGACACGCATCCGCTCGCACCACGCACAGTATTACCGCCCGCACACGCACAGCATTACCGCCCGCACTACACGCACAGTATTACCGCTCGCATTTCACGCACAGCATTACCGCCCGCACCACGCATTACACGGTCTACCACGACAGTATACTGCTCTCGCATCACGCACAGCATTACTGCTCGCACCACGCACAGCATTACTGCCCGCACTACGACAGCATTACTGCTCGCACACGCACAGCATTACGTTCGCACACGCACAGCATTACTGCCCGCATCACGCACAGCATTACCGCCTCGCACCACGACAGCATTACTGTCAGATTCACACAGCATTACTGCTCGCACACGCACAGCATTACCGCCCGCACTCACGACAGCATTACGCTCGCACCACGCACAGCATTACCGCTCGCACCACGCACAGCATTACTGCTCGCACACGCACAGCATTACTGCCTGCATTTCACGCACAGCATTACCGCCTCGCATCACGCACAGCATTACTGCCGCATACGCACAGCATTACTGCCCTCGCACCACGCACAGCATTACTGCTCGCACCACGCACAGCATTACCGCCTCGCACTCGCACAGCATTACCGCTCGCACCACGCACAGTATTACCGCTCGCACCACGCACAGTATTACCGCTCGCACCACGCACAGCATTACTGCTCGCATTTCACGCACAGCATTACTGCTCGTGACACGACAGTATTACCGCTCGCACTCACGACAGCATTACGCCCGCACACGCACAGCATTACCGCCGCACCACGCACAGCACACGTCGCACTCACGCACAGCATTACGTCAGCACACGCAGCATTACCGCCGCACTCACGCACAGCATTACTGCCCGCACTTCACGCACAGCATTACCGCCCGCATCACGCACAGCATTACCGCCTCGCATCACGCACAGCATTGTCGCTCGCACCACGCACAGCATTACCGCCCGCACCACGCATAGCACACTGCTCGCACTACACGCACAGCATTACCGCCCCATCACGCACAGCATTACCGCCCGCACACGACAGCATTACACGCATAGCATTACCGCTCAGTACATTTACCACGCACAGCACAGTACTGCTCGCACCACGCACAGCATTACCGCTCGCACCACGCACAGCACACGCCGCACTCACGCACAGTATTACCGCTCGCACACGCATTGCAGCATTACTGCTCGCATCAATGCACAGCATTACCGCCCGCACACGCACAGCATTACCGCTCGCACTACCGCACAGCACCGCCTCGCACCACGCACAGCATTACACACTACGCAGTATTACTGCCCGCACCACGACAGCACACTGCCTCAGACCACGTGACAGTATTACCGCTCGCACTACGCACAGTATTACTGCTCGCACTCACGCACAGTATTACTGCTCGCATCACACGTGCAGTATTACCGCTCGCATACGTGCAGTATTACTGCACGCAGCATTACTCGCATTGCATACAGTATTACTGCGCCGGTACTCACGCACAGTATTACCGGTCGCACTAATCACGCATAGCATTACGTCGACAGCACAGTATTACCGCATTCACGACAGTATTACTGCTCGCACCACGCACAGCATTACTGCTCGCACCACGCACAGTATTACTGCTCGCACACGCACAGTATTACTGCTCGCACACGTGCAGTATTACTGCTCGTGACACGTGCAGTATTACCGCCTCGTACTCGTGCAGCATTGCTGCTCGCACTCGCACAGTATTACTGCTCGTGTACCACGTGCAGTATTGCTGCTGCACTCGCACAGTATTGCCTTCAGACCACGTGCAGCATTGCCGCTCGTGACTCGTGCAGCATTACCGCTGCGCACTCACGTGCACAGTATTACTGCTCGCACTTTCGTGCAGTATTGCTGCTCGTTACTACGTGCAGTATTACTGCTCGCACTACAGTGCAGTATTACTGCTTTCGTACTACGTGCAGTATTACTGCTACGTACTACAGTATTACTGCTCGTACTACAGTATTACTGCTCGTACTACACACAGTATTACTGCCTGTACTACACACAGTATTACTGCCTGTACTACACACAGTATTACTGCCTGTACCACATGCAGTATTACTGCCTGTACATACAGTATTACTGCCTGTACTACATACAGTATTACTGCCTGTACTACATACAGTATTACTGCCTGTACTACATACAGTATTACTGCCTGTACTACATACAGTATTACTGCCTGTACTACATACAGTATTACTGCCTGTACTACATACAGTATTACTGCTTGTACTACATACAGTATTACTGCTTGTACTACAGTATTGCTGCTTGTACTACATACAGTATTACTGCTTGTACTACAGTATTGCTGCTTGTTACACTACAATATATGAGCGAACTTCCCCATACCCAACTCCACAGAAACTTCACTCGTTCAAAATGAGATTGTTTTAATTTTAATTAATTATATCATCATTGTTTCTTGCAAGTTTAAATTTCCCTTTTTACATTAATTCATCCGTGTTCTTCAATTCTAAAAGGAACCCTTGTGAGCTCTCTTAAATGGTAATAAATACCCAACAGAAAACAAAAATGACCATAGCTGGATTGAATGGACACTTCAGTACACATTTTCATTCCAAGCATCCTCTCTCAAAGAGCACTGTAATTACAGCTGAGAATAGAAGGAAAAACTCATACAGCTCCCAAGTACCCATAAACCACCATGTCATGGAGTTATGGTTCACGACTGCCTTAATTGGTGGTATACACATGTGATTGACAGCAAAATGATCACAGATGGGCCTTAAATCCATACATTCACCAGCTCCTGCCTCAATTGATATAAATGGACAATAGACAAAAGACCTAGTCATAGCTGGATATTGAACCTAGTACTTATCAACTACCTATAAACAATCCATGTTATGGAACTGTTGTTCATTCCTACCATGATTGATATATAATACAGCAATGTATACCAAAACAAATAGTCCTGAAACCCAACTACCCACACACTCACAAATCATCCATGCCCCTGGCTCGCTCCTCTTCAGTCTCAATTGATATACAAAGGCAATGGACAATGAGCGTTAAACCCTAGAAAATGGGTCATAAAACTCACACATTTACCAACTACCCACAAACCATTCACATCATAAAGCTCTTCTTCATTCCTACCGTGATTGGTATATATCAGCAATGGGTAGCGAAACAATGGGCCTTCAACCCAAGGAAATGGATCACTCCTTAACCACCCATAAGCCATATGACAAATCAACCTTAAGGCAACTTGTCCACCGGGCATAAATCTTACGACAAATTGACCTTAGTCAACTTGTCCGCCGGCATAAACCTTATGACAAATCAACCTATGGCAACTTGTCCACCAGGAATAAACCTTATGACAAATCAACCTTAGGCAACTTGTCCACCAGGCATAAACCTTATGACAAATCAACCTTAGGCAACTTGTCCACCTGGCATAAATCTTATGACAAATCAACCTAAGGGAACTTGTCCACCGGGCATAAACCTTATGACAAATCAACAGAAGGCAACTTATCAACCTGGCATTAATATGACATTCAACAGAAGGCAACTTGTCTACCGGGCATAAACCTTATGACAAATCAACAGAAGGGAACTTGTCCACCTGGCATAAATCTTATGACAAATCAACCTAAGGAAACTTGTCCACCGAGCATAAACCTTGTGACAAATCAAGAGAAGGCAACTTGTTGACTGGGCATAAACCTTATGACAAATCAACAGAAGGCAACTTGTCAACCGGGCGTAAACCTTATGACAAATCAACCTAAGGGAACTTGTCCACCAGGCATAAATCTTATGACAAATCAACGGAAGGGAACTTGTCCACCGGGCATAAACTTTATGACAAATCAACAGAAGGCAATTTGTCAACCGGGCATAAACCTTATGACAAATCAACCTAAGGGAACTTGTCCACCTGGCCTAAATCTTATGACAAATCAACCGAAGGCAACTTGTCCACCTGGCATAAATCTTATGACAAATCAACAGAAGGGAACTTGTCCAGCGGGCATAAACCTTATGACAAATCAACAGAAGGCAACTTGTCCACCTGGCATAAACCTTATGACAAATCAACCTAAGGGAACTTGTCAACCGGGCATAAACCTTATGACAAATCAACCTAAGAGAACTTGTCCACCTGGCATAAATCTTATGACAAATCAACCTAAGGGAACTTGTCCACCTGGCATAAATCTTATGACAAATCAACCTAAGGAAACTTGTCCACCGGGCATCAACCTTATGACAAATCAACAGAAGGCAACTTGTCAACCGGGCATAATCCTTATGACAAATCAATCTAAGGGAACTTGTCCGCCTGGCATAAATCTTATGATAAATCAACAGAAGGCACCTTGTCCACCGGGCATTGAACATGTTGTTGTTCAGATTGAAAATCAGGTTGCCCTGATAATTTATATGCATATGTTTAATAAAAAGAGTGCCAATAATTTGATTGTCTGATGGGCGCACCTAGCAAAAATTATGGTTGCCCTGAAATTGTACTTGGTTGCCCCAGGCATCCAGACAAGTGATTCTTTGATCTCTGTCATAAGTCCCCGGTGACCATGCCCCCAAGCTCTTGTTCATGCCCGGCTTGGATGGTATACATGGGAAAATGACAGCATAATGACCAGTTACAGATGAGTCAAGACCCAAAGAGATTGGTTACTAACCATAAACCATCCCTGCTTCTGACCTCTTGGTCACCAGACTCGGATGGTATGCATGAGCAAATGACGGCAGAGCGACCAGATACAAATAGGCCAAGACCCAAAGTTATGATTCTAAACCCAAAAGATTTGTCTAAAACTCGTCCATTACCCATTTTTGTCCCGTGCCTTTGGGTTGTTGTTGACCTCAACTCTGATGCTGAAATCAAACTCTGATTCCAGCGTTTCAAGTTCTTGAAGACACTGAGCTCTCCTAGCTCTTATCCTTGAGATGATTCTTTCTTTCTCTTTCAGATAGGCCCTTAACCCCATCTGTAAATAGAACAATGGATATTTAATCAATCATTAATTTCATCTACCTTGAAAGATTTCATCAGTTTTAGTTTGATATCCTTCACAGAAAAAAAAAAAAAGGTGTTTTAGTTTTTAAGTAATTTTTAGAGAATCCTGTTATTTTCCAAGCTCAGATACATCAAAGTCTAGATAATTACAGTCAAACATTTCTTTGCAAATTGCATTATTTTCAGGAAACACCTTTTCCCTCTCTTACACCATAATAAACGTCTTCTTAAAAAAAAACACTCCCTACCTAAAAAGCAAATGCCTTCCAACATAATTCCCCACAATATCATCTTGGCCTACAGCTCCTTTGTGTTGTTTTCTCTGCTCAAATGCTCTACAAACCATTGTCATGTTTTGTTTTATATCTGTATATTAGCATTGAGTTATCTTTTTCACTCTATCTCTTCTACCAATAGAGCCATAATTTGTTAAATTTAGTTGAAACCTCTCTGTCATTTTTGAGGTGTTGCCATGGGGAGCTCACTATAGGGGAAAGAGGGTGCACTTTCTCCAAAAAGCATTTGCTTTTTTTTTTTCTAATAAAGAATATAACCATGCTTGAATTATATGTATAATAAAAAAGATATTCATTTTTTGCCCTCCCCAATCATATTTTCCCCCTACAACTGAAATCTCTTACAGCCATCTAAGATTGTTGACAAATTACTGATCAAGCTGCACCCTAACTTTCAAGGTGCAAATATAAACAGAAGCACACTGCTATCATTTAATAAGTACTCTGCTATCATTTAATAAGTACACTGCTATTATTTGATAAATACACTGCTATCATTTAATAAGTACACTGCCATCATTTAATTAGTATACTGCCATCATTTAATAAGTACACTGCCATTATTTAATAAGTACACTGCCATCATTTAATAAGTACACTGCCATCATTTATTAAATACATTGCCATAATTTAATAAGTACACTGCTATCATTTAATAAGTACGTTGCTATCATTTAATAAGTACACTGCCATCATTTATTATGTACACTGCTATCATTTAATAAGTACACTGCTAACATTTAATAAGTACACTGCCATTTTTTCCAGTATTAAACCTTTGAAGGTTTTTTTATTTTTTAAGAAAATCATTTTCTTGATGCCCATTTTATACATTTGTATATGACATGCCAAATTTACATGTCATGGTGTCAAACATTACCAAAGGCTTGTGAACATAATTATATCTAAGAATGTGTCAAAGGTCTGATGAAAATATCAGAGTTATGACTGGATCCACCTCACTATGCTAAGGACAAGACCACTTTGATATTCTACTCCATCTACTGAAGATATAAGTACTTTGTTCAGTACTTACAAGATCTGGTGGTTCTTCCTTTGTGTCAGGAGTACTGTTTGGGGAGAAAATAAGGAAAAAGCATGATTGTGTTACAAAAGAGATAGTTACCCATGAATCACCCAAGGTGTCATAATAATTATGTACAATCCTAGTCAAAACACCTGGTAACATGGCAACTTCTTTTATCATTTTGATCATCAAATTGGTGAGGATGGCCTTTTAAGTTTTAGGTTTTAATATGCAAATTATTATGCTAATTTGTATATGTATGATTGGGAAGACAGCTATTATGTAAATCAATTGTTTTTAATCTCTTAACACACTTAAAAACAAATCTCAGAAAAGAGATTTTGCTTCTGATTTTTCCTTCTTTAAGCAGAAATCAAACAAATTCCTATAGAATTTTAAGCTTTCTTCCCTTTCACACATGAAGAGTCAGTCTGCAAAGCTGTGAAAAGAGCTTTCTTCTCTTTGGAATGTATAAATAGCTTTTCATGCTGTACATATTTAATGAGCTGAAAACATACCATTTCTAAACTGCGATATCTTAACGACTATAACACATACATATACAATCTAACTTGCAAATTGCTAATAAAAGATTGAATTCTCGGAAAATGATTATAACTTTGTTAAAAACAGAAAAGAAAAGGGTTAATTTACGGATGAAAAAACACTTTACAAAAACGGGGAAAATACGGGCTTACATTTTTGAAGCCTTTAAGACGTGACAAAATATTCGCAACAGCACGAAAATCTCAGAAAGATCACAAAATGTGTTTGCCGCACAATTTCATTACTTTTCTGCAATATTATTTGTCAACTGAGTCAGGATTCAAGGCAATTTTGTATAGTCACTTGTCAAAAATGAGCACGACACTTCCCGGCGGTATTCTGCACTCTCATTGGCTGTCGATGTTGTCATTCATTATGTCATATTACGATTTGCGGACGCTATAATATGGAAATTGCTATTCACTGCACTGAAAGTTATAGGATTTCCTGTTTTTTGCCGTTATGCATGAAAAATGACTTGCAACAGCACAAAAAAGTCAGAAAAGATTAAACAATATGCATGACGCACAAATTTAATAAGAATATGCAATAAGAATATGCATATGCATGATGCACAAATACAATGTGCATGATGCACAGATTCAATAGGCATGATGCACAAATTTAGTAACAATATGTATAACACACAAATTCAGTAATAATATGCATGACGCACAAATTTAGTAACAATATGCATGACGCACAAATTCAATATGCACAACGCACAAATTCAATATGCATGACGCACAAAATCAATAGGCATGATGCACAAATTCAGTAACAATATGCACGATGCACAAATTCAGTAACAATATGCATGACGCACAATGCAGTAACAATATGCATGACACACAATGCAGTCCTTTCCTGCATTAATATTTATCGGCTGAGTCAGAAACATGGCAAATTCAAGGCAATTTCATATGGTCGCTTGCCAAAAACATGCACAACACTAAGTTGGATACGAAATGTTCATTCCAAATTCTCTTATTTCTAAATTGGTTATATTGAGTTATTCCTGCAGATAATATTCAGCCTTTTTTAAATTAAAAATATCACTGGGCAGACTGTCAAATTATTGTCAAAATGCTGAAGGCTCAGTCTCTCATTAATAATATACATTGATCAGTTACCCGGCCTTACACTTTGGAAGAGCTGTTCTGCTTTTTTTTTTTGGGGTGCATGTCCGAGTGAAGTCAATATAGTGTGACAAAATCATAATTATTTGCATCCATGTCTGTTTCTATAAGTACACTAAAATCGCTGCTGCAAACTACAGAGCCAACCTTCACTTAAAGTCACACATTTGATCCCTTTGTTAGACATTCCTCGAACAAGTCTTTAATTATGGATATCCTTTTACACTAGGAATCTTAAGGACTGGTAAATTTCCTGCTTGCCCTCAAATGTATTTAGAGCAGAGGCAGCAACTGGAAATTGACTCGGAGGCCAGGGAGAGAGGCAGCTTTGTCTCATGGGATGGGGAAGACTATTGATCGGACAAAATGTGTCCCTTGTACAAACATGTTCTGGGATAAAGTGGGGGGAGTACAGTGACCTTGTCAGAAAGGCAAATGACTTCCTGTTCCGGCCTAATGCCGCAGGCTGATAGGTGGGATACTAGAAGTGGAAGAAGAAATGGGAGGGATATGGTTTACAAGGGTAGCGGCAAGGTAAAATGGAGAAGAGTACTAGATGAAATGGCCCCGGAGGCAGCAGAGGGAAAATAAAACGATTGTCATTTTTCCAATCTATTTCAATGTATAAGATTTCATCAAGAATGTCTTCAATTTAAAGAAACCTGAGATATCCCTAGCAAAGTAGCAGCATCCAATTGTCCACACCTCCAGTTATACAAAACAAATTTAAACCACCCTTTCTTTTTCACATTCTGATACCAATTGGACTCACTTGAGTGCCATTATCAACAAACTTCAAAATGCTCTGTCTCCATTGAAGTTCTACATTAAGAATTTTTGGCCCTTAGTCACCCTCAATTTTCTTTAAATCGGGGGTAATTCACATCATTCAACCCGAGAGACTCTTCACAATTCATTGACTAGCAACCAGCTATTGTTACACCATACACAACACAGGTGGTAATCTATGCTAATTCCAACTGACAGCACCTTCATAGTCTTTTCACACTTCACTTGTTAGCAACCAGCTACTGTTACACTGTACACAATAGGTCATTCTTCTGGGGCTCAAGCCAGATAACTGCTATTCAGTGAAGCAAATCAGATTTGTCCTTGGCAGAGCCTGAATATAAATATACATTATATGCTTGGGAGGACTTTGTGCAAAACCCATGAATGATTGATGGACCATTCCCCGTAAGGATGGTTATTTCCTCATGAATTATGAGTGGTTTTTTGGACAGACACGCTTGACCTTGCACCCACCTTTATTTTTGTGGTTAAAATTCTTTGCATTAAAAAAAAACATTTTATGGTACCCTGCAGTTTGTGCTACAACTTACAAATGAACGTAAAAGAAGAGAAAACATTTCCTTGCAAAGATAACCCAGTCACATGACCAAATTAACAGAACTCTGTGGACTGACTGAAAGATCACAGTTTGGCCTGGAATTATAGGCCAGTGAGTCTTACTAGTGTTGTGTGCAAGGTCATGGAGTCCATTGTTAAGGATGTTGTACTTGATCATTTACTAGTCAATGGTTTGTTGAATTTGTCCCAGCATGGGTTCTTACCTAAGAGGTATTGTGTTTCTAATTTATTGGAGTTTCTTGATGATGTGACTAAACTACTCTAGTTGATTCTGGTCATAATGTGGATGTTATCTATTTAGATTTCCAAAAAGCATTTGATAAGGTTCCATTAGGCAAGCTCATGATGAAAACAAGAGCACTTGGTGTGGAGGGAATGTGTGCCAGTTGGATAAATTCTTGGTTAGTTGACAGGTCACAAAGAGTTGTTGTTAATGGTGAAACATCTCAATGGAAGAAGGTTACAAGTGGGGTTCCTCAGGGTTCTGTGTTGGGTCTGCTTCTTTTCTTAATTTTCATTAATGATATTGATGTTTTCCTTGGCTCCAGGATTTGTAAATTTGCTGATGACACTAAGCTGTACAGGATTGTTGATGATGCTAGTGATTCTTCACTTTTGCAAACTGATCTGGATAAGTTAGTTTCTTGGTCCCAGATGTTATCCAATGCTGATAAATGCTAAGTTATTCATTTTTATCCGAGCAATTTGGCTTTTGATTACAGCAGGAATGGTTCAAATCTTGGTTGTGTTGATCAAGAAAGGGATCTAGGAGTTGTCATTGCTAGTAATCTGAAGCCTTCTAAACAGTGCTTTAGCAGCTGCAAGGGCAAATAGGATGCTTGGTTTGATTAGAAGAAATTTTTGTTTTCTTGATAGAGAGGTTGTTCTTAATTTGTATAAGCATTAGTCAGGCCTTTCAGGCTTGGAGTCTCTTTCATGAGAAGGATAAGTTCATTTTGGAGCAGGTTCAGCGAAGAGCCACTAGACTTATTCCCGAAGTAAGGAATCTCTTTTATAAATCTAGGTTGCAAATTCTTGGTTTTTGACCATGCTTGAGTTGCAAAGAGTATGTGGCAATATGATTCAGGTTTTTAAATTCTTATCTGGTAGTGATGCTTTTGACATCCTGTTATTGCATGTTTCAGCTAATACTCATGTGGCACGTGGTAACAGTTTGAAGTTGACTAAAGAGTTCTCACAGGTAGATATTCGGCATTTTAGCTTTTCACAAAGAGTTGTTAATGAGTGGAATGATTTTCCTGAGTGGGTAGTAAGCTCCAATTCTGTTCACAATTTCAAAGTCAACATTGATAAGTTCTTTACTAACTCTGGGTGTCATTGATTTTTTGTTTTTTTGTGGTGGTGGTGTTAGTTTGGGCTTTTCATGGGGTGACTAACCCTTCTTAGCCCGTCATCTTGTTATGTTATGTTATGTTATCACATCTGTATGTGACACAGGAGGGAACCTAAACTAAAAATGGCATGCAGGAATACCAGTGTTTCTTATTTAAAGGAAAGAAGGGAAGGGGTATGTACCCGATGGTGATATGTAAACCAACAACCTGTTGGAATCAAAACACTCTGAAGGTGCAAGTTGTTTAAAACTTGAAAAGATGAAAAACATGAAAGCAAGGCTCGCCTACTAAGCATAAATCATGCCGTGAAAAATAATTAAAATGACAAAATCTGTTGCTTTTTTTAAGATGAGTAAGCAATTTCCTTTCACAGAGAAAAGTTAAAATGATACATTTCAACTTCAAACAATGAAAACTTACTTATTGCACTTAGCTAGAGTTTCCTTGACTGATTTCTGCAACAGGTTGATGTCATACTGGTATTGTACCATAGGGTTCATACTGTCCTCTCTGCCAATGCCTTTGAATAAATAGTAACATATAATAAATGTTCATCAATTCTTCTAAATCCAAAATGTTTTGGAACGTTTCTTTGATATCAAACCTTTCATCTAATGCATATTGTAAGGCAAACCAAAAATGACAATTATGGAAATCAAAATTTCATTTTTAAAGTATTCGATACTTTTTATGACTTGGCTCTAGAATATTCTACTACACTTTTCTTGCATGTGATGTTAGTGACAACCTTTGGCGTGAGTTTTTACATCTACATTTAGGTGAATCTTTCATCTTTTTTAACAACAACTGGCCCATCACTTGTTAAGTTTATATCTTGACAAGTTTATTCCTTGGATATCTAAAGACAGTCTGTCACAGGCTTCTGAAATACTTTGATGCCCCTGGTCTATGCCCCTGTTCAATGCCCCTGGTCTATGCCCCTGGTATATGCACCTGGTCAATGCCCCTGGTCAATGCCCCTGGTCTATGCACCTGGTCAATGCCCCTGGTCTATGCACCTGGACTATGTACCTGGGTTAGAGTTGATATATTTGAGAGGTCAATTAAGGTCGCTAAGAGGGGATGACGTAATACAACTTATACGAGAGGGAGATTCGCCAAGTCAAAATTACATTTAATATTGTGCGGGAGCTTTTTAGGGGAAAATCTAGGATTGTTCCTTTTTCTCTGTAAAGTTACTCGGAAATTTCAAATGAGACCACATTTTGATAGCGCCGAGAAAGGAGGCCTTAGAGAGTGGCTAGTTAAGCAGTTTTGCATTAAATTTGCCAACAAGGGTCTGGGAGAGGTTTGTGAAATCTGTCGTTTATGGGGGACAAGTAGTCCGATATCTATCTTATGGGGGGGCGTATGGATAACCAGGGAGAGACAAAATGTGTCATCCCGTAAACCTTTAAGTTGTGTAATTTTCTTATAAGACATAAGTTATGACTGATTTTGTAAAATATGTATCTATAACTAAAAAGTATTCAAGAAGTAAGGTAATCTTTTACCTTTAAATGGATATGTGTTATTTACATAACGGCAGACAATTTTAAAGAAATTAATCAGTCAAAGTAGCAGATAGTGAAATCAGAATGAAGTGTCAGAAAGGAATGCTGATGTCATTTGTCAGATTATTATGTGGTAATGTTTAAGTATTATGAAAGGTATTTTCCAAACAGCATACGAGTGAGGACACAAATGCAATGCATAGTTGGATTACAGAGAAACCATACAAACTAGGCATTTTAAATGTGTGATAACTTATAGCAGTCTGTCAGTAGCAGTCTGAACTTTCAAGAGTAAAAAGAGATATGGGAAACTGCATGGGGGGGGGAAGTAGCCAGGTGTATCTCCCCACCCCAATTGTATTGTGTTTGTATGTATTTACTGTAGTTTGTTGCTTAATGAGGGTAAATATAAATGGCGTCGTACAAAATGGCGCCTTATCATTAATCTTGCAGATTCTCTAAACTGATATTAATTTTATGAATGTTATTAATATTTTCTAAACTGATATTAATTCTATGAATGTTATTAATATTTTCAAACTGATATTAATTTTATAATGATATTTATCTGTTTATGTAATCGGATGCCAATTAAAATAAAAATAGGATGTTAGTTAAAACAAAATGGCGCCTTACTTATCGTAAAGCTGGGAATAATTTCCTTGTGTACTGATTTTGAGAGTGATGAACTATAGGAAAAACTCAAAGAAGGCTGGTACATTGGGAATGCGGAACCAAGGAACCAAGCAATAAAACAAAACAAGAGGAAACAAACACGCACACACAAGCATTCTACAGTGAAAGCATACCAAGGTTACCACATAGTTTTTCTGTATTGATATTTTTTACTCATTCTTTTGTTGTTGTTCATGCTATTGTACCATGTTTCATATATGCAACAGTAATACATGTTGCATGTAAGGCAAAACTAAAGGACTCAAGACTTTTCTTTGTGGCTCGGGAATTGTCCAGGGTTGGAATTTACATCCACCTTGTGACACAGTCATTAAAAAGAACTAAAGATTGTATTTAAAGGACCTTCAGAATCCTCATCCTGGTTTTCCAAATGATTTATCAATAAACTTATTATCTAAAAATCTTGTAAAAGAGCTTTTAAATTAGAGTCTGAAGTCACGAAATTATTAATATTTATTTCATTTACAACCATATGAGGATAAATGTTTAAGTTACCTTCCAACATTTTCTCCAGATCATCAATTTCCCTCTTGATCATTTCTGCCGTTCTGTTTGCCTGGTACCTTCTGCAGAAATCAGAGGGGAAAAATGGACAAAAGGTATTTTTCTAAGTGCGTATCTCTCTTTCATGATACAATTGCATTGTGGGATGCTTGACCAACCAACATAATGCACTTTCAAACTTATTTAGATTCTTTGTGAATAACAAGTGTTCTCAGAACAGAACAAATTTGAAACACAAAGACTTCTATAATTTAAAAAGCAAATTGAGCACAGACATGTACATGCATCCTCATAATAAAATAAAGATTAATTGCGGATGACGAGAAAAAGGATTTTTTGAAATTTTCTTTGAAGCTACAGGAAGTCTTCCTGGTGTATTATGGAAAAATTTTTTTTTTTTTTTGACTGAAACCAAATGTCCAACCTGATGTACACTACAATAGTCTCTCAGTTATCATCAGAAATATCATAGTATGAAATGAGTTATTTCTTTAGAAATCCCTATATAGTGTGGCAGTCTCATTGATTTGAAACCTATTCCAGACCATGGAGATGAAAACTCAAAACATAGAATACTGCAGCACCAAAATATGTAAGAAATATATGCCATATGAAAATCAGGGTTATCCTAAATAGAAAGATCTTTAATATCTCTTAAATTATAATTGTGCTTCACAGACATGGACAGAAAATTCATTCTAAAACATCTGACCCTATTAAATACAAACTTCCTATCTCTCTCAGTATCGCCTTCTGATTATGAATCTATTTGCAGTAGAGTAACACCTACAAATGGGTGGAAGTAAATATACAGTCAGTATAGAAAACATTTTATAATAAAGATTGCAGACGGTTTACACCTTACCTCTCATCGTAAAACAGTTTTCCATCAGGTCCAAAATATCATGAATCAAGGAGACAGGCTCTTTCCTCTTGTGATCACAAACATGCTCAGAAGAACTTGGACGATTCTTCTCCTGATATAAAAACATGATACTTAAAACTTTAATGACCTTATGAATTATCAATCTGCCATTTATCTCTTAATAAATCAACCCTGATCAAAATGTAGTATATCAATCTCTTAAAGGTCTAGTAACACTGGCAGCTGTAAAAGATTTTAGTTAGAGGGACAAAACAACATGGATGGGGGAGGAGGGTTGCAACCAATGAATATCAGATTAATTATGAATATAAATCAACACAAAAAGCAATGTAAGCAAAAAATTGGGGGCAAGTGAACACCCTTGCCCCTATGTTGAGCTGTCCACGTCTGGATACAGCTATCACTGCATGTGTGGAAGAGCAATAGATTTTAAATACAACAGTCTAAATTTTTAAAGAGCTTCACTGGTTTCCAAGTTGGCTGGTCAAATTTTAAAGATTTTGAAATGTTCATAAAGCTATCAATTACATAGTAAGTTGAATGCAATGAAATATCATTATATCATTCTATTCTATAATAGTCTGAGAAATTATTTTTTCATTTTCTTCAAGTATATTTTGTATGTTTGTTTGTTGATGTTTAACGGCACTGTGACAGTCAAAAGTCAAATGTGCCAAGAGAGTGTTGAAAATTTATGGTGCAAGAGTAAAGACAGGAAGAAGAATAGATAGAAATTTGATAGAAGAGTAGGGAAGGTAAAGAGAAGGAAGGTGGAGGGGAAGGAGTAGGGAGGGTAGAGAGAATGGGGTAGGTAAGGATATAACAAATACAAATAAAGAATACAAAATAAGGGGGAGTGGCTAAGGATTAGATCAAGTGGAATAAGTTGCTATTATGGAAGAAGATAATGATGTTGGAAGAGTTTTTCTTAAAGAAATCTGAGATAGAGATGGAGGGGAGAGGGTAGTTCTGAATTAAAGTCTTGCCACGTTTCCTTGAGGTACCTGGTTATATTGAGGCAAAATCAAGAGTGAAAAGGGATTGAGGATTTTGGTTGGACAGGGCACTCTTAGCTACCCTGTCGGCCCTTTTATTAGCAGGATAATGTGGCTCGGAATCCAGAAGAAGATGGTGTTCTTCCCAGAGGAAGAAAGAAAGTAAATTTCGTTACAATTTGTAAGATTAGTGGATTAGACCAGAGCATGTTAAGGATGCCTGTGAGAACTGATGGTTAGACCAGAGCATGTTAAGGATGCCTGTGAGAGCTGATGGTTAGACCAGAGCATGTTAAGGATGCCTGTGAGAGTTGATGGTTAGACCAGAGCATGTTAAGGATGCCTGTAAGAAGTGACAGTTAGACCAGAATGTTAAGGATGCCTGTGAGAACTGATGGTTAGACCAGAGCATGTTAAGGATGCCTGTGAGAGCTGATGGTTAGACCAGAGCATGTTAAGGATGCCTGTAAGAAGTGACAGTTAGACCAGAATGTTAAGGATGCCTGTGAGAACTGATGGTTAGACCAGAGCATGTTAAGGATGCCTGTGAGAGCTGATGGTTAGACCAGAGCATGTTAAGGATGCCTGTGAGAACTGATGGTTAGACCAGAGCATCTTAAAGATGCCTGTGAGAAGTGATGTTTAGACCAGAGCATGTTAAGGATGCCTGTGAGAACTGATGGTTAGACCAGAGCATGTTAACGATGCCTGTGAGAGCTGATGGTTAGACCAGAGCATGTTAAGGATGCCTGTGAGAGCTGATGGTTAGACCAGAGCATGTTAACGATGCCTGTGAGAGCTGATGGTTAGACCAGATCATGCTAAGGATGCCTGTGAGAGCTGATGGTTAGATCAGAGCATGTTAACGATGCCTGTGAGAACTGATGGTTAGACCAGATCATGTTAAGGATGCCTGTGAGAGCTGATGGTTAGACCAGAGCATGTTAAGGATGCCTGTGAGAGCTGATGGTTAGACCAGAGCATGTTAAGGATGCCTGTGAGAGCTGATGGTTAGACCAGAGCATGTTAAGGATGCCTGTGAGAGCTGATGGTTAGACCAGAGCATGTTAAGGATGCCTGTGAGAACTGATGGTTAGACCAGAGCATGTTAAGGATTCCTGTGGGAAGTGATGGTTAGACCAGAGCATGTTAAGGATGCCTGTGAGAACTGATGGTTAGACCAGAGCATGTTAAGGATGCCTGTGAGAGCTGATGGTTGGACCAGAGCATGTTAAGGATGCCTGTAAGAGCTGATGGTTAGACAAGAGCATGTTAAGGATGCCTGTGAGAACTGATGGTTAGACCAGAGCATGCTAAGGATGCCTGTGAGAATCGATTTGGAGTCACAGAAAATGACAAAGCGGGAGCAGAACGAGAGTTCTATGAAGTTTAAAGCTAGGAGGATAGCCTTTGCTTCAGCTGAATAGATGGAAGCTTCATCTGGTAATCTGGAGGAAAGTGTAAGGCTGGGGCAAGTGACTGCAGCTGCAGATGAACCTTCCCATGTGGAGCCATCAGTGAAAAGAAAGGAATAATAGTGGAAGTGTCTACTGAGTTGACAGTATTTGAAACGAAAAAAGCAGGGTTATGAAGAGCTTTTGTGTAAGAGGCATTCACAGTAAGAGGCATTCACCGTATGTTGTGCACAAGGTAATCACTTCAGTTACAGTATAATCAGACATAGATTTTTGAAATGTTAAATCATAATGATAATGATTGTAATAATCTGCTTAGTACTTACCACATCATAATGAAATAACTTCTTTGGATTCTTTTAATGAAACAAAAGAAAGACTTAATTATGTATGTAACACAAATGTAATCTGACAATTCAATCACATGAAACACTGCAGAGAAAGAAAATGAATATAAAAAAGTGCTAAGCATTGTGGGTATCATTTTCATACTTATCTTTTCACTTTCTGATGCATCTTATAAACCAAATTTAAAACATTTACAGCCTAAATTTAAACAACTTGTCAAATCTCAACAAAAAAAAAATTCTCCAGTGTTTAAATAATCTGCATTTTCAAAACAAATTCTTTTCAATTCAAATTAAAGAACTAAAATATACATAGCTTTGATGAACTTACAAAAGGTTCAGGGGTCTTGGGCAAAATCTTATGAGGCAGATCATCATGAGGAAGCTGAGGGGGTGGAATGATGGGAAGATCTGAGATGCTGCAGGAGGACAAAGATGGCAAGAAAACAAAACAGTTTGAAGGATCCACTCCAATCCTGGGGAAGAAGATAACATAAGATGGAGGCACAATCAATGATAATGATTTACATTGTGTCCCTTAAAATTGGAACTCACTTAGAGCCTTCTATCAGCTCATAGAAACTGGTAAAATCTTTAACCTGCTTGCTTGAGCCTCAAAGAAGTTTATTTGTTCTGCTAATTGCTAAAGCAATTCAAGAGTGCTTCAATGAAGAAAGTGGCCAAAGCAAAAAAGGTGAACAAAGATTGGTAACAAAACAAAATAACAAAAAATGAAAGGGAAAATGAGGGAAGATCAGAACTTCAGAAGGGATTGAAAATGAAATAATGAAAAAAGAGAAATGGCAGAAGGACAGCATTATGAAAAATTTGAAAAAGGAACATTTGACAACAGAAAAAAATGAGGTAACAGGCTTACAAAAGATTATAAATACTCTAAGCAAAATTGAATCTTGGAAAATGAATACCAAAGGATCCACAGGTAAATTATGGGTAATGCAATGATTTGGAACAATCATATTTTGTAAAAGAAAGTTTGTAGTAAAACTAATCAGTAAGAAATCTACATGAATCTTGCTCAATTTTAAAGTAATAATTATTTAATGTATAATCAATCAGCTCAAAGGATTGATCAATTCATTTAATCTATATTAAGGGATAAAATGTAATCTTTTGTATTCAAATACTGTATGAATTCATTGAAATGTTGACAATTTTTCTGATCCTGACCAAAAGTAATAGTTATTAACAATAACACATCCTACATTTCTAGAAAATTATGAATTTAACAAACCATTCTTGGGGTACATCACTGGTTAGCCATGGAGTCAGTGCTGCAATTCCTGATGGAATAGATGATAAAGATAAACTTTCCTCAGTCTTTGGCAAAATTTCATATTTTTTTGTCTCTTCTTTCTTTTTAGCTTGACATTTCGTTTTGGTTTTTGAATCTGTCCTTGATTCTGCAGTATTCTTCGATTCTGACTGAGTAACGATATTGTTTTTCTTTGAACAGCTTTAACCTTAACACTTTCACCCTCAAATTGAAGGAATTGTTTTGGAGGTGGTCTTCCATCTTTTGCTGAAGGAGGCCTATGCCTTGTCTTGGTCTCATCTTTCTTCTCAGTGCCAAACACAGCTGACCTGGGTCTTCTTCCTTGTATATGTTCTAATCTTGAGGTTGTTCCTTTTCTTTCTTTAGCACTTTGAACTCGCCTTCTCGTTGTTGGACTCTGACCTTGATGTTGTGTGCATGACTGTGATGATGGAGGCCTCGGCTCAAACAGAAACTGTGCTATGTTGAGTTGTTTGGTGGCATTCATTGTTACATCTTTTTATTTTGCCTCAGAGAACCTTGAATGATACAAAATAAATGTGATGTTAGGCCTATTGGAAATCAGTGATCCATTCTAAGCATTCTAACTTATAACTAGGCTGTTTTAAACACAAATATTCATTTGATTTTAATTGATTTTCATTAGTTTGTTTTTGTAAGAGAATTGACAACCTACTGTTGGTTATGGTACCATACATTTATGGAATTGTACAAACTGTCATCACACTTTGGAAGTCCTTGAAAACCTTTTCACGGCTTTTACAGCATATTAGGTCTAGTTTTCAGAATGTTATTTTTAATATTTTTCATAGGCAACATAAAATTAACGTTAGGCTTAAAACAAGTTCAGTTAACTTAAAACTATAAGTTTTCTTCTGTGAGTAAAAAATTGTCAGCACTTTGGTTGTTAATTCCTACTCCGTTCTATTCTTTTTAGGATGAGCATTGATTAATTTAGGTGAAGAACATATATATCTTTGCTATCAAATTGTTATCTTACCTTTGAAAATAAATGATCATTTACATACACAGCTTTAGTAGACACGATTGCCAATACATAACCTCTTCTACAGTACAGTGGTCACAAAAGAGCTTGAAAATTAATACCGACACCCTTAACTTTTGCCTAATGTAACCATACAGAAAAGCTGAGCAACTTTTTCCAACTTACGTTTTGGTAGATTTCCCGAATTCCTTGTGAAAAAGGATAAAATGGTCAAAATGTGCACAGGACGTTAGCATTGCAACTAATATTGCAAACACGCACATTTAACTTGAAAAAGGAGGGGCCAAAACGGGCACAGATACAACAAAAAAACCACACTGCCCATTCGTTACAAGATGCGACAATTGCGTTGATGCGCACTATTATAATTATTCAAATTTAACTACCTCAACGCCCTTATTCCTTTGTTAATTTTAATACATACAAATTGTACGCGCCAACATAAACACGCACATAGGACGTTCATTGAAACTGTGTAACTTAAGGTTACACAGGTGATGCAGATATGCACTTAGATTATGTCAATCATTTGCTTATGCACATGTCCTATCTTTTTATTGGTTGGGGAAAATGCTTATGTGCTTATCACGTTTTTGTCAAGACGCTCGCTGAAAATCTGTCTAAACTTTATTTTTAAATAATGATGAACACTTGTTATGCGCCAGTATCCATCAAAAGTTATGCTTATGGCACAGTGACACAACAATTAATGCAAAACAATGTGAACAAAAAAGAAATAATAGTTAAGAATACTGCAAAATACATACATACAAGAACACATATAAACTTAAAAGTGAACAGAATCAGAACACAAAATGTCTTTAATGATGATTTAAAAGAATCGAGGGAAAGACTATGTTTTATGTTGTCTGGAAGTCTGTTCCATTAAAGGGGGCAGCAGAAAAAAATGAACGTTTACCCCATGTTCTAGAAGTACCTGGAATAGCTAATTGAAGTTTTAAATTAGAACGCATGAACTGGCGGGGAGACTTGTATGGGATTAAAAGATCAGAAATATATGTGGGAGACAATGCATGAGTAGACACAAAAACAAGTAATTTAAAAACAATTTTATGACAAATGGGTAGCCAGTGTAAGCAATTAGGAAAGCAATTGAGTTTGTTTGTTTGTACATGATCCTCCTTTACGGAAACTCTGCAAGACTCCTATATGGAGCAAATACGCCAAGCTATAGCCTGCATAGCAGATGCCAGTCTTGTGTGACCGGGACGGAAGTGGATAAACACTGGGTTTTCACCCTACTCTTTTCAAGAAGTGTTCAGAGAACCAGGTAGGGTGTGACTGTCCTACCATCGAGACCGACGGCTTAACGTCCCCTCTAAAGAACGGCAAGCACCATTTCACCATTGCCACTTTTCTCAACAGCTGAATGAGGAGCAGGAGCTGCAAACAAAGAACTTCCACTTTGATGATCGGCGTATCTGTCTGCATAGCTGTGGAAAAAGTGCTTAGACCTGTCTGAGGCTTAATCTGGATACCTCCAGCATCTCAGTTGTGTGCTCTACCAACTGAGCTACCCGACTCCTGATTATTACGATACAAGGTCTAAAATATATTCAAGTTTCCGTGTGCTGATTTTCAGGTTTGAATATGCAAGTCTTCATACAGAAATTCAAGTAGCCCAGAATTCCTAGGCAACTTTTTTTGAAAACACATTGAAGCCCATTGACTTTGTTTAACTTTAAGGCTAAGCATGTACAATTTTCATGTAGGCCTATTGAGGAGGTCGGACATCCTGAAATGTTGTGGTGCAAGGCAACGTAACAATGCTTTTCTGCAATCTCGAACTTCAGTCAAAGGGGAACACAAACAGTCAGTTATCATTGCAGTCAACGGAAGAAAAACATGTTTTTTGTCATTTTGCTAAAATCACTTGACAGAAATTATTCTTCTTAACAAATGTTGTGTATTAGACAGAAGTTTCTAATATATATAAGCACTATCGATTTTCGCTGAGGCAAAACAAGTATTCATAAAAAATATCCTATTGACTGTAATGATAAAATTTTCCCTTCAACTTGGCACAACCGTACTGAATATAATCGTTCATACTCTAAATCAGAGATTCAGAGCGAATGAGTTAGAGTACTCCCCGTAGTACCGTCGGACTGATACCAGCCGTGTTAGTATGGCAGCCGTTGGTGTACGGCAATCCCAATGTCAAATGAGGAATGTGTATAATAACTAGAGTTGGAGTAGGCTAGGCCTATGAAGATTCGTACTAACATAACCTAGGCCTACCTTTTCGCGGAACTGACCTCGTGTCTTCTCGTACAAGGCGTCCGTAACAACCAAATCTCCTTTCGGTTAAGGAATAACTTATCTATGTTATAATTCATGCACTAATGTCTAAGCGCTTATTCTTTTTCTGCTTTACTTATTTTATACCTGATTGAATCTTAGAGGAAACAATGTAGACTTAAAGTTAAATAATAACTGCTTTGCCGGAGATTTGTTTACAAAGTTAATCGTCCACTAATTGACTACCAGAAATTACAAATCAAAATTGCGCCACCATAAAATTGTGCGATTTCAAAACAGCTGTTAGCTTGCAGACTGTGCTGGCGGTATTGGGCCTTTTTATTCGAGTCAGATGAAAATTTGATTGATTATTTCAATAGGTATAAAGCGGAATTTCGGTGGAGCAAGGGGAGAGGGACGTTTTCCTCATTTGTCTTAATTTATAAATTTTGCATCGTGATTTTGCTATCTTTGCGTGATTTTGTAGTTTTGCAAGGCTCAGGGGCCCAAATTAAAGTGGTACTCAAAATTCGCCTTTCAAAGAAGAGAGTGACAAAATTTCAGTTTTTAATGTAATACAACGTGACAGGGCCGTAGCATACTAGATATTAGTAATGCTTCAAATCATGTCTTACATTCTTTTTGCTGGTGATACTAATTTGTTTCAAAACATAGAGACTCTCATTCTGCTGCAACTGTAATAAATACCGAACTTCATCAAATATTTGAATGGTTTCAAACAAATAAGTTATATCTTAATACAAAAAGACTTAATATATTATATTTCACCCCCATTAAAAGACTACCTTCAATATCAATTCATTCATCGACAATGATAGAATCGCGTGTGTAATTTTCTTGGTGTAATAATTGATGACAATATAAGCTGGAAACCCCATGTTTAGAAAGTAACCAATACTGTTTTCAAAACATTGGTATTTTATATAATTTAAAAATCTTTTATGCTATAAAATTCTCCCCTCATTATATAATACTCTCATTTTACCGTTATTGTTCTATTGTCTGGGCTAATACCTATCCATCTATTGTTAATTGTTTATTGATTCTTCAAAAGTGTGATGTAAGATTTATCATTAATGTAACATACCGTGAACACACTACACCCCACCCTTTTTATAAAGGAAAACCGTATTCTTAACATATATGATTTACACAACAATCAACTTGGTGTTTTTATGTATAAGTATAATCATAATCTACTTCCATCCAGTTTCTATTCTTTTTTTACACAGGTTGGCGATGCTCACCATGATAATACACGTAACAAGGATAACTTAAACAAACAAAACGAGACATAACTTTTGGGCTTTGCCTCCCGCACCCAAATCCCGGGGAGAGGGGGGGGGGCACTTCCATATGTGAGGCATATATACATGTGCCGCCCGAGCAGTTGCCTTTTTTCAGAATTTTCGTAGTGCAGGTATATCAAAAATCCAATCTCTCATACTGCTGGTCTCAAAACAAACTGCATATTTTCATACTGCAGATATCAAAAGTCACCTATTTTTGTACTGCAGGTATCACAAATCACTTATTTTCATACTGCAGGTATCAAAATCATAAACTGTCATACTGCAGCTACCAAAAACAAAAACAAATCTCTTATACTGCAGATCAGTTTGAAATTCTTGGCGGCACATACCTACCATTTTAGTGCAACCCCTTCCTATCCCCCCCCCCCCCCGTTCCCCTTCAGGCCCGCGCCCCACCAGTACTTCAAACATGCATGGACCATTTCATACTTAATGTATATACACTGTATCCACACCAGGGCTCTTTAAAAGGAGTTTCTGCTGGTGGCCAATTGATGGGAAAATGGCTTCGGCAAACAGTGAATCTCTAAAGCAGAAGCAACGTCAATTGGCCACCATGTTCGGGTATGGTACGTTCGGGTATGGTACGTTCGGGTATGGTACGTTCGGGTATGGTACGTTCGGGTATGGGACGTTCGGGTATGGTACGTTCGGGTATTCGGGTATGGTACGTTCTATGGTACGTTCGGGTATGGTATGGTACGTTCGGGTATTCGGGTACGTTCGGGGGTTGGTACGTTCGGGTATGGTACGTTCGGGTATGGTACGTTCGGGTATGGTACGTTCGGGTATGGTACGTTCATGTATGGTACGTTCATGTATGGTACGTTCGGGTATGGTACGTTCGGGTATGGTACGTTCGGGTGTGGTACGTTCGGGTATGGTACGTTCGGGTATGGTACGTTCGGGTATGGTACGTTCGGGTATGGTACGTTCGGGTATGGTACGTTCGGGTATGGTACGTTCGGGTATGGTACGTTCGGGTATGGTACGTTCATATGGTATTCGGGTATACGTTCGGGTATGGTACGTTCAGGTATGGTACGTTCGGGTGTGGTACGTTCATGGGTACGTTCGGGTATGGGACGTTCGGGTATGGTACGTTCGGGTATGGTACGTTCGGGTATGGTACGTTCGGGTATGGTACGTTCGGGTATGGTACGTTCGGGTATGGTACGTTCAGGTATGGTACGTTCGGGTATGTTTGGTACGTTCGGGTATTATATGTACGTTCGGGTATGGTACGTTCAGGTATATAACGTTCGGGTATGGTACGTTCGGGTATGGTACGTTCGGGTATGGTACGTTCGGGTATGGGTTGGGTATTACGTTCGGGTATGGTACGTTCGGGTATGGTACGTTCGTTCGGTATGGTACGTTCCGGGTATGGTACGTTCGGGTGGTACGTTCGGGTGTGGTACGTTCGGGTGTGGTACGTTCGGGTATGGGACGTTCGGGTATGGTACGTTCGGGTATGGTACGTTCGGGTATGTTACGTTCGGGTATGTTACGTTCGGGTATGGTACGTTCGGGTATGGTACGTTCAGGTATGGTACGTTCGGGTATTGTACGTTCGGGTATGGTACGTTCAGGTATATAACGTTCGGGTGTGGTACGTTCAGGTATGGTACGTTCGGGTATGGTACGTTCGGGTATGGTACGTTCGGGTATGGTACGTTCGGGTATGGGTATTATATGTTCGTTCGTTCAGGTATATAACGGTAACGTTCGGGTATGGTACGTTCGGGTGTGGTACGTTCGAGTATGGTACGTTCGGGTATGGTACGTTCGGGTATGGTACGTTCGGGTATGGTGCGTTTGGGTATGGTGCGTTCGGGTATGGTGCGTTCGGGTATGGTACATTCGGGTAACGTTCGGGTATGGTACGTTCGGGTATGGTGCGTTCGGGTATGGTGCGTTCGGGTATGGTGCGTTCGGGTATGATGCGTTCGGGTATGGTGCGTTTGGGTATAGGGGTTTTGGAAGAGACAGATCGTCCACTCTTTTTGTTTCATTTTGATAGGAAAGTTATGACAAAAAAGGAATAAAAGTACTTCTTGAGAGTAAAATTTCACCTTTAAATCATATAAAAATTGGCCCAACAATGTGCCATCACAAACAAGTGTGCTATGGCAGTGTGACTACAATTTTGGAAAAAATGGGACTCTGTTTTCGTACTTTGGGTCTATGTTTTCGTTTATCAGGGTCTCTGTTTTCGTATACCAGGTCTCTGTTTTCGTACTTCGGGTCTCTGTTTTCGTATATCAGGTCTCTGTTTTCGTATGGTCTCTGTTTTCGTAGGGTCTCTGTTTTCGTATATTGGTTTCTGTTTTCGTATATCAGGATCTCTGTTTTCGAATACCAAGGTCTCTGTTTTCTTACTTTGGGTCTATTTTTGTATATCAGGGTCTCTGTTTTCCTATACCGGGGTCTCTGTTTTCGTACTTTGTGTCTCTGTTTTCGTATATCAGGGTCCCTATCTCGTATACCAGCTCTGTTTTTGTATACCAGGGTCTCTGTTTTCGTAATTTGGGTCTGTTTTTGTATATCAGGTCTCTGTTTTCGTAGAGTTTCTGTTTTCGTATTTTGTTTTTGTATATCAGGGTTTCTGTTTTTGAATACCAGGATCTCTGTTTCGTAATTTGGGTCTCTGTTTTCGTATGTTGGTCTCTGTTTTCGAATACCAGGATCTCTGGTTTCGTATACCAGGGTCTCTGTTTTTGTATTTTGGGTCTCTGTTTTTGTATATCAGGGTCTCTGTTTTCAAATACCATGATCGCTGTTTCGTATTTTGGGTCTCTGTTTTTGTATATCAGAATCTCTGTTTTCAAATACCAGAATCTCTATTTCGTATTTTAGGTCTCTGTTTTCGTATGTTGGTCTCTGTTTTCGTATATCAGGGTCTCTGTTTTCGTATATCAGGGTCTCTGTTTTCGTATATCAGGATCAGGGTCTATGTTTTCAAATACCAGAATCTCTGTTTCGTATTTTAGGTCTCTGTTTTCGTATGTTGGTCTCTGTTTTCGTATATCAGGGTCTCTGTTTTCGTTTATCAGGGTCTCTGTTTTCGTATATCAGGGTCTTTGTTTTCGTATATCAGGATCAGGGTCTATGTTTTCGTATTTTAGGTCACTGTTTTTGTATACCAGAGTCTCTTGTTTTCGTAATTTGGGTCTCTATTTTTGTATATTTTGGTCTCTGTTTTCGTATACCAGAGTCTCTGTTTTCGTATACCACTGTTTTCGTACATCAGGGTCTTTGTTTTCGTAATTTGGGTCTCTGTTTTCGAATACCAGAATTTCTGTTTTCGTATGCCAGGATTTCTGTTTTCGTACTTTGGGTCTCTGTTTTCGTATATCAAGGTCTCTGTTTTCGTATACCAGTGTCTCTGTTTTCGTACTTTGGGTCTCTGTTTTCGAATACCAGGGTGTGTTTTCGTACTTTGGGTCTCTGTTTTCGTATATCAAGGTCTTTGTTTTCGTATACCAGGATCTCTGTTTTCGTATACCAGGGTCTCTGATTTCGTATACCAGGGTCTCTGTTTTCGTATACTAGGGTCTCTGTTTTCGTACTTTAGATTAATTTGCTTGACCACTGACCTAATTCTTCACGCAGATAATGGTAGACGTATATGGATTGACAGACAACAGAATACATACCCCATCTAAGGAATAGACAGTGTGAATGATGGATAAAATATAATGAAAGCAAGATAGATAAGCCTACGTGACATTGATTACTACACGAAGACATGAACTGACAGTTCCATATATCTGTATATAGTGGGCCCGCAGCCAAGGGGGAAAGTCTACCAACTGTTGTGTAGCGGTTATCATACATGTCTACAGACCACGATGCCCTGGGTTCAAGCCTGGGTTGGGTAGACACGCCCAGTGCACCACAACTGGTTATCAAAGGCCGTGGACATTGAATTGGTTGTCGATGTTATGTCTGTC
>JAIGNY010003624.1:0-190000 GCA_020152595.1 Chiridota heheva | reverse complement strand
AATTGTTTGACAATCTGACACACTGACACGTCATCTGACACACTGACACGTAATCTGATACACTGACACGTCATCTGACACACTGACACGTAATCTGATACACTGACACGTCATCTGACACACTGATACGCCATCTGACACACTGACACGTAGTCTGATACACTGACACGTCATCTGATACACTGACACGTAATCTGACACACTGACACTTAATCTGATACACTGACACGTCATCTGATACACTGACACGTCATCTGATACACTGACACGTCATCTGATACACTGGCACGTCATCTGATACACTGACACGTCATCTGATACACTGACACGTCATCTGATACATTGACACGTCATCTGATACACTGACACATAATTTGATACTTTTACACGTCATCTGATACACTGACACGTCATCTGATACACTGACACGTCATCTGATACACTGACACGTAATCTGATACACTGACACGTCATCTGATTCACTGACACGTCATCTGATACACTGAGACGTTATCTGATACACCGACACGTAATCTGACACACTGACACGTAATCTAATACACTGACACGTCATTTGATACACTGACAAGTCATTTGATACACTGACACGTCATCTGATACACTGACACGTAATCTGGTATACTGACACGTAATCTGATACTCTCTCTCAAGGTGCCGAGTCTGGAACAGACATTGGCGATCATGGCCTTTCAGTCAGCATAAACTTATTGTTACTTAGGCTGTTGTTGGTTGCCCAGTTGTTTAAGCTTTGGACATATTTAACTTGCTGCCTTCTCTGCTTCTTTTGCCCTCAATTTTCCCACATACTGCAAGCTGTTCCAACCCACCCTCCCGATAAACATGCCCGAAAAATTCCATCTGTCTCCTTCTGCTGGCATTGAGTAGGGACCTGTGCATGCCTGAAGCTATCAGGACATCATCATTTGTTTTCCTTTCTGTCCAAGATATTTTCAACAATCTCCTAATGAACCACATTTCCGTAGCTTCTAATCTTTTCTTGATGTCACTGGTAATTGTCCAGCATCCACAGCCATAGACAAGAGTAGACCATACATATGCCTGTAAGACACGGACTTTCGTGTCCATTCCAATATTTCTATTCTTCAGAATTGGATTCATTTTGTAAACATGTCTTTAACAATTGCAATGCGTTTTTTAACTTCGTTAATGCACCGACTATCTGATGTTAGTGTGTAGCCCAAGTACTTAAACTGTTGTACTTGTTTAATCATTTCTCCTTGGCTTTGTATACTACATAATAGGTTGATGGCTTTTTTTTAAACCACCATACATTCTGTTTTCTTTACATTTAGAGACAGCCCTCTATTTTCATTTTCCTCTACAACTTTATCCAGAAGAGACACTTACACGTAATCTGATAAACTGACACGTAATCTGATACACTGACACGTCATCTAATACACTGACACGTCATCTGATACACTGACACGTTTTCTGATACACTGACACGTAATCTGATACACTGACACGTAATCTGATACACTGACACGTCATCTGATACACTGACACGTTTTCTGATACACTGACACGTAATCTGATACACTGACACGTAATCTGATACACTGACACGTCATCTGATACACTGACACGTCATCTGATACACTGACACGTAATCTGATACACTGACACGTCAGCTGATACACTGACACGTCATTTGATACACTGACACGTCATCTGATACATTGACACGTCATCTGATACACTGACACGTCATCTGATACACTGACACGTCATCTGATAAACTGACACGTAATCTGATACACTGACACGTCATCTGATACACTGACACGTCATCTGATACACTGACACGTCATCTGATACACTGACACGTCATCTGATACACTGACACGTAATCTGATACACTGACACGTCATCTGATACATTGACACGTCATCTGATACACTGACACATAATTTAATACTTTTACACGTCATCTGATACACTGACACGTCATCTGATACACTGACACGTAATCTTATACACTGAAACGTCATCTGATACACTGACACGTCATCTAATACACTGACACGTCATCTGATACATTGACACGTCATCTGATACACTGACACGTCATTTGATACACTGACACGTCATCTGATACACTGACACGTCATCTGATACACACTAATGACGTCACTTTCGTGTCGGTTATTGATTGCATTGCCAGTGTTTGTCTAAATATGAGGAATCAGAACGGTTGAATGGTATCAGGGACCTGTTATTCTAAATAGCAGGTCCCTGGATACACAATACAATCAGGGACCTGCTGTATCTATGGCCACGTAACACAATAACTCGCGTTTACTATCATGAAAATAACATTTATAATCCCAGCAAAAATCGCCTAAAGATAAACTTATTTTGAATTTTGTTCGATTTTTAGGCCTAATTATTATAGACTATGTATGCAATTTTTGTTATTAAATATAGCACTCCATTTTCTTTCATTTACTTTATAAATTTCGCCACAATAGAATAAAAGGAGCGTATAGCTTTATTTGATTAAGAATGTCTAAAACTTGATCATTCAACTAATCAATACTTTGATCATCAAACACTGGATTTTATACACGAAATTTACCCAAAAATCTTTATCTTGGCTATAACTTTATCTTATACTATTATAAATCTAGGCAAGTCATTTTTTTTTTAAATTTTATAAACAACCAGATAACACTTTTAGCTGTTAAGACTCAATGTTATGGATCATCAAAGTTCTGTGAATTTTGTGTTTATGCTAAATTTGTGGATATAACTGTACGGACAGATCAGCCTATTGGTATGTTGATGTAGTTCTGTAAATTTCTTCACTAAATCCCAATGATTGGAAAGTTTTTTCCTGCTAGAATTCCATTGAGGACATGACAGTCTACCAACTGTGGTGTAGCGGTTATCATACCTGTCTACAGACCACGAGGCCCTGGGTTCAAGCCTGGGTTGGGTAGACACGCCAGTGCACCACAACTGGGTTATCAAAGGCCGTGGACATTGACTTGGTTGTCGATGTTATGTCTGTCCGTACGTCGTACCTGTGTTCTCGTCCGGGTCGTATTAAGCGTTTCGTAATAGCATTGTTACTATCATAGGCGAATACGCAGACGACGACCCCGTCATTGTAATTGTGTGTTCACTCGTCGTTGTCGTCGTGAGGACATGACAAAGATTAAAACACTTTTGGGCATAATTTGCTGCACCACCTCAAACAGGTGTAATCAGACAGGGACGTAGCCAGAAATTTGAAGGGAAGGGGCAGCGACATCTGTAAAAAAAATATTCTGCGCCGGACCCGATATAATTATACGCTTACAGGACTGATCTATAATGGGTGAGGGGGAGGGGGATGGGGTGGGGGTATGAACTATCTTTGCCCGAAAAAAATGGTACCAAAGTCATTGGGTCTGATCATTTTGTTACCGGTTTTCTTAGTCTTAAGAGTGTAAAAGGGTTTTTCGGAAATTAGACTGATGTTTTCGGAAATTTGGCTGAATTTGTTCGGAAAATTAGTAGTATTTTTCAGATAATGGCAATAAGAGAAGCTCAGAAGTCCATACAACAGTACATTCCATAAGTAAACTGCTACAGTTATTCATTAAGTCGCACTAGGGAAGGGGAGGGGGAGGGCGGTCGCTCTTAATGCTACCCTGCCCTGGATACGTCTCTGTTGTTTATAGATTAGTGGGGGAAATGATTTTCGTCGGGCAAATTGTCTTACACCCCACAAATTTGCACTGATAAATTAAGTTCCATCAAAAGTTGCTGCTTATCTGGAAATCTCCTTCAATTTTGGGTAAGTCCCTCCATTTTTGGGAAATTTTCTTCAATTTTCGGAAAATTTTCTTCATGTTTCGGACAATTTTTTGGACATTTCCGTCATTTTCGGGAACTTTTCCTCATTTCAGGCAATTTTGGGGAAATTCCTTTTAATTTCGGACAATTTTCTTTCATTTTCGGAAAATTTCCTGCATTTTCGGACAATTTAGGGGAAATTCCCTTCCTTTTCAGACAATTTTAGAAAAAGTTTGCCAAAATTTCAATAAATTTTTTCAATTTTATCCTACTGCTTGTTTAAAAGTCTCCTTTCTCGCCTCTCCTCCATTTTTTTTATTTTTTAGGGGAGGGGAGGGGGGGGGAGGGGGCGGGAAGCGGTCGCTCCCACCGCTCCCTCTGGCTGCCTGGCTACGTCCCTGTGATTAGATTCACACACACATACTTGTAAATGCACCCAAATGGGACCAATGATGAAAACTCTTAAATTAAGGAAAACAGTTTTAAAGGGTTTAGGAGGAATCCATTTGCAGGATGATTCCTACAGGGGTATGATATAAATAGATATGAACGCTGCCTTTTGGATATTTATTTCTAGCTGACCTTGATTCCCCACGTGCAAAATGGAGACACACATTTTTAACACACAAATTTAGCCTACAGTATACATTTTTAGCTTTATTTCATGTACATATTTTTCTCAATTTCCCCCGAGGAGGGGGTGGGGCACATGCCCCTAGTGCTCCCTCCCCTGGATCAGCCTCTGCGAAATGTACAGCACTGTTCAGCTTTCAGCGTACCGTTGTAGAGCATCCATGCACAGGCCCTGACAACTAAGAAATTCGATTTGGAATTTAGAATGAATTGGCATTAAAACTTTTAGGGCTCTTTACAGTGACATCATTTTAAACTGACGTTAAATGCTTGGAGTTTTGAGATCTAAAGTAGGGCACGGTTGGCGGGGGCAAGAGTAAAAAATGATGTATACTCAGTTTTGCTTTTCATAAAGTATACAATGGTCTCAAATCGGGGGAAAGTGTCCATTTACTGCAAAACGGGGAGCAGAGTCTTTTGTCATAATGACTTGTGAATTGATAGAAGATTTATGAGAAAAACGTTGCCCTCTATTTGTGATTAATTCTCAGTTCGCAAAATACATTTCGGCAGACCAACTTAAATATACTAAATATACTATTGCGCAGATTGGAAAATACAGTTCATTTCCCGGAATATGGGGAACCTGTATGTCGCTATCGAATTAAGGATACACAGATTTTTTGTTAAATTGAGGAAATCAAGATACACATTTTTTTTACACAACATGAAAATTTACCGGAAATTGTGGACATCACCCTACCATGCTAAAAATCAAATGGGACATTACTAATGGTACCTGTTTCACGAATTTAAGCTTTTGGGGAATCGGGAGAGTCCCCGATTTCCGGTGTATTCCCGATTTGCGGGTGAAAAACCATGTGTGTATCCCCGTTTGGGTGCGATTACAAACGCTTACACACACACACACACAAAACATTTACACACACACACAAAACATTTACCCAAGAAAATACCATGCAAGGACGTAACACCGCAAATGTACATAACAGTTTGCATATTACATGAGATTTCAAAACGCTGTAGAATGGTCAGTTTGTAACCGATCTTGATGGATTTTATATTTCATGGTTTTAACAGATTTGAAAGCAATTTAAAGGCCATATCGTGTTAACATGGAGAGTAATTTACAATAAAAGTCAACGTTTTGTTGGTGGCTTTGTTTGCTTTTGAAATATCAGTTTAAGTTTAAGAACAAAATTATGAATGATTTTTTTTGTAACAGTTTAATTACATTTTTGGGAATGGTCAGATGGTGGAGGGGAATAAGTATTCATTCGTCCCTTGGATCGTCTCCTGTCTCAGCATAATTGGGATTCTCGATGTTTCTTTTGTACCTTTATTATATGTTTCGAAAGTAAGCACCTGTTTATTTCTAAAAATTATAAATTGCTTCTAACAGAAGAAAACAAAAAAATATAAAAAGCTATAGGCCTAATTACCTGGGGTCAGATTCAGTTTATAACCCCCATGATGCAGCTATGATTTATGCACCCAAAACTGCCATAGTGAAGCTGCAGCTCCCTGGCACGTGTTTTCATCGACGCACTTGCAGATTCGTCGCTGCAGCAAGAGATGTAGTTATCCCGATGGTATAGTTTCGTGTTTAGGTCTGCAGGTATAGTGATGACATCATCGGCGTAGCTACACAATTTCAGTGGCCGAAAATTGCCTGTATATATCTTAATACAAAAAGGACTTTGTTTCATATTAAACCGTGCAAATTTCTTATCCAACTTTCTAGGTGAGGGACAGAGGGAGGGGTAAAATTCCCACCGCCCTCAAAACTCTGTACGCTACGTTACCAGATGATGTGACTTCTTTGAGTGGGTTATGGAACACATAATAAAGAGACTTTTAATATCGGGAAGCCAAAATATTTGTTTCAAAATCATGTATTATGGCAACAGTAAAGAGATTTTGCGTTTGTGATGTTACTAAGTAAATCCCATAATCTGATAACCTATAAACCCTCTGAATTTGTGGCGTTCTCGGTCATGTTGCACTAGGGGAAAGGGAATTTCCCCCCTCCCCCCTCCCCGATGGCAGATAAATTCACTGATTTCATTAGTTGACGGTACCGGTAGTAAAGTCATGATTTCCCTTATAGGCAGCCGTTATCTGGTCTAAGAGGTTCTCGGGAAGCCATGTGTTTCTCGTTATTAAAAAAAAATTGCTAAAAATCGTATCAAATCCAAGAGCGAAGCCCAGGCTACGTGTTTCGTGATTTTGGTGGCAGAAAGTTGCTTAAAATCAGTTTCAAATCTATGGGTTTAGCCCTGGGTTTTCATTGTTTGATAGCAAAAATTGCTTATAATTGTGTCAAATCTATAAGGCAAAGTCTTGGTAGGGCCAGGGAGCGAAGCCCCAGAATTCCTATACGTTTCTTGAGATCGGATAGCAGGAAATTAAATAGGTTTGGGCGAAGCCTCTGAAAGCCCTAACCTCGCTCGTGATTTTGAAAGCAAAAAATTGCTTTAAAAAGACACATTTGAGTCAAATTTTGGGACGAATCCCCCTAAAAGCCATATACGTTTCTCAATGGCGTAGCCAGGTTTTTTGGGGGGGAGAGGCGGATCTGACAGCTGTATACGCTTTGCGCATTCGGCGTGGAGTTATAGGGCTCGCCCAATCATCCCTAGTGGGGTCTAGCTATACGTTTTGGTGGACAGAGGGTGCCTAAAAATGTATATTATTGTATTCGATCACCAGTGTCAACGAAAAGCTAGTCCTTTTATAGGAAACATCGCACCCCTCCCCCTCCTCCTCGGCTACGCGCCTGACGTTTCTAGTGATTTTGAAAGCAGAAAATTGCTTTAAAATTACATTTGAGTCAAATTTAGAGGCAAAGCCCCCGGAAGCCCTGCATTTCTCGCGATTTTGATAGCAAAAAAATTTCTTAGTATTGTGTCAAATCCAGCTGTCAAGGATCGAAGTCTTGGGAGGCGCCCAGGAGGCGAATCCCCCGGAAGCTTAGCGTTTTTGGCGTGATCTTGATATTAGAAAATTGCTTCAAAATCGTTAGTTAGAGTAAATGTTCTAGTATAGGATACCATTGACTACAATATGTGTCTTTAGTTGGGGTCTAGGGGATACTTTTAAGTTTTTGATGTAAGAATAAAGCTTTGTTTTGTAAATGATGCAAATTGCAGAAGTTGAGAATAAAAAGTATATAAAAAATATATTCTCAGGACAATTTTTCGCCCTTGTGACATTCAGCGCCCTTTTAGAAATCTTCACCGGGGCAGTTTCCTCCGGCCCTCTGCCATCACGCCACTGCTCTAGGCACGTAGCAAGAAATTTTAAAGGGGGAGCTAATCATTATGAAGAATAATTTCCACCTGAGTGAACTATAGATAAGGCGGACAGACTCAGAAGCATAACACTTATAATAATACAATTTTAAAAACATCTCTCCAAAATAAAATAAAATCGACATTCAGCAAAGGGGGGATATCCGCCCCCCCTCCCCCTTCCCCTTGGCTTTTGGATACGTATCTGCTGCACTGCTCTAAATCGGTGTATGTATCTCATGGGGCGTAACTAATAATTGGTCATATTTCAAACAAACAAAAAACCACGAAGGGCCTTTCTGACTCCTTTTTGCCTCTGCATGTGTACAATGGAGGCCACTTTGAGCCTCGTAAGCACGGGTCCCCAGTTGACTGCTAGTGGTGCAGTCCTTGTATGGTACATAGTGTCTTTTTTTTTTTGGTTTTTTTGAAAGAGTTATGAAAATTTGCCTCTTTCCGCAAGCGGGGATCTGTTGGGAACAATCACAAAAAGATTTAAAAGAACCGAACTATTTCATAATTCATTTTCCATATCTGAAGGGTACTGTTCCTTCTGATCGCGGCATACATATTGACACTATCTTACTTTCCCCTGGTAGATCGGCAAGAAAAAATACACTTTGCCCCGTCCTCTTTTACTCCGCCATGCATCATACATTGTTAGCTTCCAATATTTCATTATCACCTATTTATTTGCCTGGTGTGGTGATAATTGACGAGCCCTACATGTACACTACTAATCATCTGCCTCTCGTTGCCAACTGTGAAAACATCCTCTGTTATCAGACCTCATTATTTCATTCATTAAAATATGAAGAACACTATTTGGCCTGTGATACAAATTGTAATCTCAGTAATGCATGGCGACTCCCTGGTAGGCGGTCGTTGTACAGTTGTAGGTGTACAGTTGATATATGGCCTCACGGAATGTTTGTGTTTTGAAAATTCGAACTGTTCTATCATTTGTCAGTCTTTACATCATTCTTTCTATATCCAATAATGTATGAATACATCATATACCACAATAATCATAATCAAAAATGCACAGTGAATATTATAGAAAAACTACTGAAATTGTTCAATAGTTTAATGTGAACAGCTTCTATTTTCAAAATGGATTTCTATTGTCAAAATATAGTGGAATAAATCCTTCACATTACCATTTTACTCCTTTTTTAGTACTTAATAAACTCTGTATCAGAATAGCAAACAAAAGTTGTGTTAGCTATTCTGGTACAGAGTTGATTAAGTACCAAAATAAGGAGTACAATGGTAATGTGAAGGCTTTATTTATGCCAGTCCATTTTGACAATAGAAATCCATTTTGAAAATAGAAGGTGTTTGTGGTTTGTCTTCCTTTGATATATGTTATTTGTCATCCTGTCATATCGGGTCCATGCATGCAAGTGATATCAAAAAGTTGCGGCCCATATTGATTTATGTAGGCCTAAAAGATTTTCCTTGCGTATGTATGCGGCAGTTGCTATAAAACCAGAAACAATGATGTATTATTATTATCATTATTATTATTGTTGTTGTTGTTATTATTATCATTATTATTATTATTGTTGTTATTAATATCATTATTATTATTCTTCTTCTTCTTATTATCATTAGTATTATTATTATTATCATTATTATTATTATTGTTGTTATTAATATCATTATTATTATTCTTCTTCTTATTATTATCATTAGTATTATTATTATCATTATTATTATTATTATTATCATTATTATTATTATTATTATTATTATTATTATTATTATTATTATTATTATTATTATTATTATTATTATTATTATTATTATTATTATTATTATTATTATTATTATTATTATTATTATTATTATTATTATTATTATTATTATTATTATTATTATTATTATTATTATTATTATTATTATTATTATTATTATTATTATTATTATTATTATTATTATTATTATTATTATTATTATTATTATTATTATTATTATTATTATTATTATTATTATTATTATTATTATTATTATTATTATTATTATTATTATTATTATTATTATTATCATTATTATTGTTATTATTATTATTGTTGTTGTTGTTACTATTATCATTAATATTATCATTATTATTATTAACATCATTATCATTATTCTTCTTCTTATTATTATTAGTATTATTATTATCATTATTATTATTATTATTATTATTATTATTATTATTATTATTATTATCATTATTATTGTTATTATTATTATTGTTGTTGTTGTTACTATTATCATTAATATTATCATTATTATTATTAACATCATTATCATTATTCTTCTTCTTATTATTATTAGTATTATTATTATTATTATTGTTATAATTATCATTATTATTATTAATGTTATTATTATTATTATTATTATTATTATTAGTATTATTAGTATTATTAGTATTATTAGTATTATTAGTATTATTAGTATTATTAGTATTATTAGTATTATTAGTATTATTAGTATTATTAGTATTATTAGTATTATTAGTATTATTAGTATTATTATTATTATTATTATTATTATTATTATTATTATTATTATTATTATTATTATTATTATTATTATTATTATTATTATTATTATTATTATTATTATTATTATTATTATTATTATTATTATTATTATTATTATTATTATTATTATTATTATTATTATTATTATTATTATTATTATTATTATTATTATTATTATTATTATTCTTCTTCTTCTTCTTCTTCTTCTTCTTCTTCTTCTTCTTCTTCTTCTTCTTCTTCTTCTTCTTCTTCTTCTTCTTCTTCTTCTTCTTCTTCTTCTTCTTCTTCTTCTTCTTCTTCTTCTTCTTATTATTATTATTATTATTATTATTATTATTATTATTATTATTATTATTATTATTATTATTATTATTATTATTATTATTATTATTATTATTATTATTATTATTATTATTATTATTATTATTATTATTATTATTATTATTATTATTATTATTATTATTATTATTATTATTATTATTAGTATTATTAGTATTATTAGTATTATTAGTATTATTAGCATTATTAGTATTATTATTATTAGTATTATTAGTATTATTAGTATTATTAGTATTATTAGTATTATTAGTATTATTAGTATTATTAGTATTATTAGTATTATTAGTATTATTAGTATTATTATTATTATTATTATTATTATTATTATTATTATTATTATTATTATTATTATTATTATTATTATTATTCTTCTTCTTCTTCTTCTTCTTCTTCTTCTTCTTCTTCTTCTTCTTCTTCTTCTTCTTCTTCTTCTTCTTCTTCTTATTCTTATTCTTATTATTATTATTATTATTATTATTATTATTATTATTATTATTATTATTATTATTATTATTATTATTATTATTATTATTATTATTATTATTATTATTATTATTATTATTATTATTATTATTATTATTATTATTATTATTATTATTATTATTATTATTATTATTATTATTATTATTATTATTATTATTATTATTATTATTATTATTATTATTATTATTATTATTATTATTATTATTATTATTATTATTATTATTATTATTATTATTATTATTATTATTATTATTATTATTATTATTATTATTATTATTATTATTATTATTATTATTATTATTATTATCATTATTGTTATCATACATCCTTGCCCTTTATGTCCCCAACGGATTTAAGTCTGTATATGATCTTTTATGTTGTACTTCCGATAGTCCATATGGGAATGTTTGTTTCATACGCTGCGATAATCTCCTTAACTGTTAAAACTGTAAAAGGCTATGAAAAATCGCACATATTTTGCACTTCAAACGTTATAACTAAAGAGTCTCTGAATATTTTGTCCCATTTCAAACAGTATAGATAACTTGAATTCATTATCTATCGTTTGAGACCATTTTCATTTAATTATATAAAAGAAAATTACCGTACTTTGTAAACTATAAAATATGTTTTTTATTGTTTTTCAATGAGTGCGCAAGCAAAATCACAAGCTTATTGCCGCTTTGACTTTTGTAACTTATGAATGAAAGTATTTGGGAGTCCATTTCATACGGCGTGACAATTAACATATATCTATTTAACCTCTATGTAAAATCCAACGTGATTGGCGCAAACAAGGGCCCGTACTTTCCAACACATAAAAAGCGATGAGAGAAAATATTTCGCGTTTGCTTATGTATTCCTTTATTTCAAGTAATCCTAACACGCCCAGCACAGTCCGCGTGGACTGTACTATTGTGTGCAGAGGGTTTCCTGTTGTTGTGTATTGTAAACACGATGTGAAGAGGCGAATAAGCGTTTTCCACTGTCGGATTTTGGCTGTTTTTCTTCCACTTTACCAGTTTACTTGTATAATTTGTTACACTGAGATATATTTCTTATTATATGACTGTATTTATTGTGAATTAAAACATTATTTGGCGATGAATAACGAATAGCGATGAATAACGACAACGTTAGATTGCCTGATTATGATACCAAAAATTAAGAACTATGCTATTTATGAAACTTTTTATATGAATTAATAGCTGTTTATTATATTCTTGACTATACTTTTAAGACTTTGTTTTTAAAACCAACCCGCATAATAATGGTACAATCCAAGTCCTCCCCAAGTTTATTTATAGTTTTCCGTAAAACATCACAGTTAGTTCCGCGAATTTGTTCCTTATGGCTTATAAATATGGAGGGGGAGGGGGACGAAGGGTTGGGGAGCAGGAGGGGGAGGTTAGTGCTACCCCCAATCAAGCAATTACATATATTCCTAAATACAGATCTGATAACTATCTCACGACATTGGTTGTAACATGACACCAAAGGCTCCTAAAATGATGCTGGCTCTTCGTTACTCAAAGTTCATGTAAATCGCAGTATTTTCACTCGTTTTCATTATTTTAGACACGTTAAGTGACAAACTATATCAAAGAATATCACGGTTGTGAATTGGGATCGGAAATACCTTGGGAGTTTTCCGATCACCTTCCCCTCTTGACGATTCAGTGTATCATATCGATTGATATTTGATGTTTTACAAAATTAATTAAAAGATTTCATTCAGACGCGTAGCAACAAGATCATAAAGAACAACGCTGTATTCAGTACAATGTAAGTGTACGTGTATGCATGGATTTATTGTTTTGAGAAAATAAAATTAGGAAAGAATACTTTGTCTTCAGTATGTCATATAAACCCCTACCATGTTTTGTAAGTACCATCACACTTTTGTCTTACGTCTATCTGATAATTGTTTTAAAGGATTCAATGGTCAAGCATGTTTATCTTTTATAAAGAGGACTTCAAAATAAACAAAATGGTGGAGAAACCATTCAAAAATCGCATTCCGTTAAGGAGATATTCAAGTTTAATGTTTGGTATCATTTGTGTAGAAACAACTGAAATCAGACTAGTTGTGATGTCATAGCCTTAGATTCCTCAAAGACTTAATGCATTCTATCATATTTTGTCCTGCGATTTTGTCGCTTAAAAACCATGGTATATGTCAAAAATAAGTAAAACTCAGGCTAGGAAGGGTATCTATAATATACTACCTGAAGAAAGTTTGAGGAAAAATAATTTAAATAGTGACAAAATTAAATAAACTTTCTTTAAAATACATCAAGACTTTGAGATCTCTGAGGCTGTGACATCACAACTAGTCTGATTTCAGTCGTTTCTACAGAAATAATACCAAATTTTAAACTTGAATATCTCCTTAATGAAATAAGATTTTGCAATACTTTCTTCACCATTTTGTTTCTTTTGAAGTCATCTTCATATAAGATAGACTGATAGACATGCCCAACCACTGAACTAATCCTTTAACAAAATTTAATATGCGGATACAGAGATGTATATTGCCTAGGCCTATCATGTTAGTGTGTAATTGTTATATTTTTACATCGACTAACGTAGTATGAGAAGCAGAAATCAGGAAAATATATAGCTATGCCACACTATTGAATTATCGATGCACTTGGCAATGTATTTTCTATGCATGACTGGAATTTGCAGAAATATTCGATTGGCTTTAGAAAATTCTCCTTGATTACAAAGTTGATGCATATTTCAACATTGTAGCCTAAAGGTTAAGGTGGGTGGGTGGGTGGGGTAATTTGTTAATTAATCAGTTAATGTGTTAAAACTCATATTTGATTTGATAGGCCTATAATAGCTGAATAACGTTGTCATATCTGAAAAGAGAATTTAGCTTAATACTTTGGTATATTTTACTAAACCTTTTAAAATGGATCGTTTTACACTAAACTGCTAAAGTCCACATCAAATTAGAGATTCAGAGCGAAGGACAGAAGGAGCGTGGCGATTCGTAGGCTAGTTCAAGATTAAGCTCAAATAGTGTCATTGCTGTTGATATAACCCTGGTATTATCTTGAGATGATATAAATGTCATAGAATTAAGAGTTAATAGACGAAATTCAAAAGGAATTCATGTTAAAGTCTTCTGACACTACTAACAGGGGTCTCGGAATTGGAACTTGGGCAAGGGGAACACTGCAGTAATTGCGGAAACGTTTCATTTAAAAAAAAGGGCACTTTTGACAGTTTCGGAAAAGTGGGGGATTGCGCCACCTTGCCCCTGGTCAGTCCTACACATATGATTTGAGCATAGGCTGGATTCGGGGGGAGCCAAGGGGTACTTTTCACCCAACTTCCCCCAAATGTATACTTTTGTATAGTTATTTTTGATCACTTAGACAAGGAACAGTTGCCCCTCTTCCCTCTTGCCCCCGTGGTTCTGACATCGCTGACTACTAATGACAAAACATATCATTATATATTAAACTGGGGTTGTGAAGACTCACACGGCATGCACGGTGAGAATGAAAAAAAATGTATTTTTAGTTTGATCAAAATTGACATGATTATAGCAATTCAAGCACTTTCCAGGCTGCCAGGGTCTGATAAATGATACGTTGGTCACTGCCTGATTTGTGCATGAAGATTTGTGCCAGAGTAATGATTGCCTTAATCTTTAACCTTAGCCTTTAAACTGTTAAATTGAAGGATCATTAAGTATTACTTACTTAGGCACTAGACTAAAAATGTTTGAATAAAATTTTCAACGTGCACCAAAAAGGAAAAGACTTTAAAATGTATGAAAATGCGACATTAAAATAGTGTCCAGACTTAATAATTTAGCTTTCGGTGCCAGGAGGGGCAAACGGTGATTATATGGAAAGGGCTGTACCGAGAGGCGTAAGAACGTTGGGGAAAGGGGGAAACTGCACTGGAAGGAATTTACTCTCCTATTAACAGGTTAACATAACGTCACTTCTTCTTCGTCTTTTCGCGTAGTGACGAATGTCATTTGTGTAGTGACTTATATGTCAAAATTGAATTTATTAATTCCGCATACTGAAGAATGTTAGAAAATTTTGAAGCTTGGTGAAATAAAAGTTGAAAACTTATTATAGCTTTACATATCACTGGCGAAAGAAAAAATGATAATCTTTCGAAAATTGTACTTACAATAAAATATTTTCAGCAAAATCTTATTTCACGAAGCTTCAAAGACATTCGTCAGTATTCGTAAATAATAATTCAGTATTTCGCGTCAATTTTAGTTTCACGTAAATAAGACATTCGTCAGTATGCGGAAAGAGGGACGAATTGTAAAATTGAAGTAAAATGATTGCAAAATTTGGTAAAACATATTGCAAATTTTGGTAAAATAATTGGAAATTTCCGAATATGAATTAAGGAAATTTCTCGAACATTGAAGAAAATGTCCCGAAAATTGAATAGAATTTGCCAAAAATTGAATAAAATTTTCCGAAAATGAAGGAAATTGAAAAAATTTCCCGAAAATAGGGGAAAATTGCTTGAAAACGCCACTGTGGATATGTGTGCTCACATATCTGAAAAGGGCTATGGACCTTGCGATCGACAGTTCGAACTGTAACATTATTATGTAGGAACTATAGGAATGAATTGCTATTGTTTGCATGTTAGGTGTAAAATCCCACCTTTCGGGCCGCGGTATCCATTCAGCAAAGTGGCCTCAGTTTAGCTTTTAAGGGAAAAAAAAAATCTTGAAAATGAGCAAAATTTCCAAAAATTTACGATACTTAAGGAAAATATCATGGAATTATCCGAAAATGAAAGACAATTTGCCTGAAAGGTGTTGAAAATGTTCCGAAAACGAAATGAATTTTTCACAAAATTGAAGGATATTTCCCGAAAATTGGAGATTTCCCGAATAAGAGCACCTTTAACATCTTTAAGTTTCATTTTCCATACCTTAAAACTTAAGTTTTCAATTAGTGGACTTTGTTTATTAATCCTTCATTAAATAAATTAATTATGTCTCTAACCAGTTAACCTTTTCGGCAATCTGGGAGTGGGGAAAAAAGCAGAGGGAAATGGTTTCATGGTTGAAAACTGATATCAAATTTGTGTTCATTTTGAGCAAAACGCCACTGCACTGTATTACTTAATACATCTTCATCGTAAATTGGAAGAAATCTATTAACCCATACGAATACACACACACACACACACCCACCCACCCACACCCACACCACCCACCCACACCCACACCCACCCACCAAGACGCACTCACCCACACCAACCCAGCCACACCCATTCAGCCACACCCACCCAGCCACACCCATACAGCCACACCCACCAGCAACACCCACCCAGCCACACCCACACCCACCCAGCCACACCCACACAGCCACACCCACCCAGCCACCTCTTACACACAAACACACACACACCACACACACACACAATGGAAAGCCCCTTTCAATTAACCCTGGAAATCTCGAGTCAGGTTATGTGTACACCGCTTTATACCATATGTTCCACACAAACCATAGCACACTTTGCTAGAAATAACATATTGCGATACCTTTTATGGATCATACCATATTGAACTCTGCCTTATGCACGTGGGTTGGGGAGAATTTCAACCTCAAAGATCAATGGTACTTACGACTACGCTGTCTATATATAGACAAAGGTAATCAGGGAGGCATTTCACATGCGGTTTTTAATTTAATATAATTAATTTATAATCTTGAAAAGACAATTTATTGGACGAAATTAATCCTTTTTATGTTCTGAAATATGTTACTCATTCATGTAAATGGCGGTTAATATACCGATCGTAATTTCTCCTTACTAACGAAATTCATAATTCCAGGGTGTACTTTATTCATCACCCAATAGCCACCCATAGCAGTTTCCTCTTTAGTGTAAGTAGGCATGCTTCTCATTTCTCTAATTCCTCGCATACCAAACTTATGACGTCAAACCTGAACTTGCTTATGTATTTTCCCCTAATTTAAATATTCAATACGCAGTCCACACGGTTGATTGGCCCACAAAGATGAGACAAAGGTCATTATCTGCGGTTTTGACTGGCAAGAAGTTGCGAGGAAGGTGGACTCGTCTATTGTATCTGTAGGAGGCAGTATAATCATTTAGTCAAAGGTCAACCATTTTAATTAAGAATCAGTTTGCAATTCTTACCTTAACCATTTAGTCACTGGTTGCTTGGTCAGCAGTCAGGACAGAACGGTATTTTTCCAGTTCACAAGTACTCCTTCGTAAGAAGTAAGTTTTTTTTCTTCTCCTTATTTCTCTCTTTGAATTTTCTGTAAATTAAGGCACAGTGAAGCAATTAACCTCAATCGTTCTTTTCGGAAGTCACTATTGAAAAAATCTTATTGTAGTTTAAGAATAAGTCATTTCATTGTTTAGTTTTTGTCAAAGTTTTCGTTGTTTATTGTTAAAGCACTTATTTTCTGGATTTGAATTATCGTTTGTTACTATTTTCTGGATGTAACGTATATATACTCAAGCTCTCGGAATTCAAATTTGAACTATGTTAATACGAACACAATAAGTGTCCTGAAGTATTTTGCGTTATCTGATAATAAAGGACTGACATAGTTAGACCCGGGCCCATAGTCAGCTTTACAGTTTTTGAGGGGCAAGTGGAATAATTAGGGAGGGGGGGGGGGCATTATAGGGCTATTACAAATTATTATGCACGTTACAATTTTTTACTTACATTAGTTGGGGGCATGGGGGGGAGAAATGTTTTTGGAGCATTGCCCCAAATGCCTTCCCCGTGGCTACGGGCCCGGGTAGACCTATAACCACAGCTTGATTATCTGATTTTATCTAGTTATTTGAAGCCAAACCAGGAAAACCAATGGGATATATGCTTGACAATACAAAATTATCAACAACGCATGTAAACGCTTGATACAAACCTTATAATATGCATAATATGTCTATAGCGTAGCTTCTAAATGTCATGGTAGTAAACTAGATCCATATACAGATTTTTGTTTGCCACAAATGTGATCGCATTAAACTTGAAGAACTAAATTGAAGCAAGGATATTAATCAATATACTCATGTGTGATATACTGGGAGGGGTGGGGTTGACTTTCATACTGAGTCACAGCATAATTACATCTTTGTTTAGTTAGACATGTTTAATGGGAGTCGGCGCCTTTAACTACGTTTCACCATGAGTGAGGGGTGGGGAGGGAGGGAGGGGAGAGTGCATGGGACCCATCCCAATTCTTAATCCGTAAATAGTAATAAAGCAAAGATTAACCACGTTTAATTTTTCAGAAGGATGGGTGGATATCTGCTTATATAGGCCTTCTAATATAACTTTCTTATATCTGGAAGCTTAACTGGATTTCCTCCATTTCAACATATACCTTCAACTTTGATACCACCCGATCCCAACTTGGCAACCCCGATAGATATGTCTCTGTGTAAACTTTACTGAGCTATGGTGCATAATGGGAAAAATGGTTCTGACTCTGGATTAACACCCTTCATCAATCAGATATCAACTCTTACACCGGCACCTAGGGAACTGATATCAAATTGACCAAAGAATGTCCACAATGCTTAAGGAGACAATATTTGTACGGGTCACATGGTTCGTTATGCATTTCTTGGTACAAATGCGTTTTAAAACTGTACTGCTGAAAGCAAAAAATGAACACTCTTCACCCTTCCCTTTATATAAAAGTCACTTGATCGCAACAATGGAATTCTATTGCCAAAATGGACTGGAAAATTAAAATTATATTGAAAGTAGAGGCTTTTTAGAAATGTGAAATATGCGCTTCAATTGAGTATAGAAATTGACGGCTCAATGGATATTTTGCAATCTTAATTCACATGGATATGAGATAACTTATTAGAACGGGAGGGGCAACAAAGGTGGGGGGGGGGGTACATGCCGTGGTGATTCTGATTAAATAAGGAATTCTTCTTCATTTTATTCCTGAACATTCTCAAAGGTAGTCCCAATTTGTCTCCCAGGACCCCATATGGACCCGTCCCTGCCGCCGACACTTGTATTAGCTTTGATGGCATATGCCATATATGGATTGATGGATTGACTCTAGCAACAGGACGTCGGGATAAAATCCTGTCAACACAAATAACTTGTTCACTTGGATAATTGTGAATTATTGCTAAAAAATATTCTTAACTGTGATTATTCGTCTAAAGGTTTTGGATTCAGTATTTTACACTTGCTTACATATGAATATAGAGCAATAGCATATAGGCTACAGTTAATTACAACTTGGATATCAATTTGAAATGTCACAACTATGCCATCTCAGTCAACTATGAATGGTTTTTTTATATTTTTTTTATTGGGTGGGTCCAAGTCTACTTACCGAAAGTGTATATATTAACATGTGTGTGTGTGTGTGGGCGTAGGGAAGGGCAGGGGAATAGCAATAAATTTGCTTACCACAATTGTGGGGAAGGGAGAAAATCACAAAATTACGCTAAGATACACAAAATCACCATAAAACAAACTATGAATTCGGCCAAAAAATGGGGAAAATTTCTATGGAGTCAAAAATTCCCCAGCTCCGACATTTGCTTTCCTAAGACACTCGAAATATCACCAGTAAAACAATTTCACAAATTGCTTTTATTTATTTAGGTGGAATGGTTTGCCTGAGTGGGTAGTTAGCTCCAATTCTATTCACAATTTCGAAGTCAACATTGATATGTTCTTTACTAACTCTGGGCGTCTTTGATTTTTTGTTGTTTTTGTTTTGTGATGGTGGTGGCGTTAGTTTGGGCTTTTTATGGGGTGACTAACCTTTCTTGTTATGTTATCTGACAGATTTTTGACTTGAAATCCAAAACATACAAAACAAAGTCACGTGATAGAAAAAAATAGTCACCTGTTTGAATGCTTCGAAACAAAACGCGGAAAGTTGGAAACTGCATGAAATTAACGTTAGTAGGCCCAGACCTTACGAAAGAGCGTTGTGACATTAAATTTGATTTGTTTGTTTGGATTGACACTGCCATAACAGTCTGAGTGTCTCAATGATGACAAATTCTAAATTGTTGATTACCTTTCGTTTTGATCTCAAGCAAAAAATCTGCTGTTTCTGACATTTGTGTCTCAAGCCAAGTCCATCAAAATCATGATGACCAATTTAAGTTCAGCACCCGCAACCATGTCAGCTTATTCGTTAGTGCTGCTACGATTTCATGGAGTTGGTACTAGGCGTAGGCTAAGGCTCTTGCTAGGCCTATCCAGCAGAACCCTTCTACCTACTCATAGTACAACAATTCCAAGTTACTACTATCACCCGAGTCTTCTTAGGTGTTGCTTCCTTTCTTTGTGTAAAGAATTTGTATCATTATTTTGTACATAAACTAAAAAAAGACATTGCTGAAAATTTGGGATATTGTTAGGATTTGTTTTTTTATATGTAACGTTAGGCCTAGGCCAATATCTTTGAATATGAACGGTACTGGGAGTAACAGTTCAACTTAGCTAAGGATACAACAACCACATCACCAAACCAGTAGTCTGAAAATGGTTTATAGCCCCCAAAGTTGAACATGCTTCAATGAACATGCAGAATAATTATACACATCCCTTAGTACGGTTGACAATGCTGTACGGCCAGGCATCAGTAGACGTCAGCAATTAATAAACGCCAGCAATCAAACGCGGCTGGCATCAGTACGACAGTACTATCTGGAGTACTACAGAATAAGTTATAGTCCCTGAATTTGTAGCCAAAATTGGTAAAGCTGCCAAAAAGAAAAATGTTATGGCTTGAGTATTGCTGATTTTCTGATGAAGAATTTGAAAGCCAGTGGAATGTAATTAGGCCTAAGGGCTGAATCCATTTTACAACAATGATTTAAAAAGTTATCAAAAAAATTGGTATAGATAAGAATTTATTGGTAAAAGTGTTGTGACTTTATCAAGTTTTGATGGGCCCAGTAGCTGTAAAGTTTTGGAACAAATTTAAGTCCTAATTTTCAGTTGTTGATATTGAAAAGAATATGTCTTACACAATTTGATGTCTATTTGAGTATAGTAAAGATTACAAAAACTCATTGTCAGAATCCATTGCTTTTGTTCCAAGAAGTTTGACAAGGGATTGAAAAACAATTGGTTTATGTAAAAAGTAGAAAGGACTGCCCATTCATGCATTAAAAATTTGCATAAACCTGAGATTTCAAAAGCTGTAAAGTTGTTAATTTATATGTAAGGCCCTGTAAGAAAATTTATTTGCTTTCACCTGAACCCAGTTGGAAAAGTGATGTGGGCGCACTGCACTGTTTTAATCTTTTCCTCAAGCCAATTAATTTTGGTATTTTGCAGCATTCCAAATCAGGTCAACCACATCATGCGTAATAAATATTGAAAACTATCAATAAGAAACATTCGTATTTCAGTACAAAGTAGGAAGAAACAGAAGTACGGATGCTGAATGACTGGTCCGAGAGAAGATTGGTACTTGAAAAAATAAAAAATCTGAGATTCTCTCAAAACTGATGCATGTGAGGTTGATAAGCTGACAATTTGATTTGATTTGATTGATTTATTTTCCATTTTCATGCATACATTACAATATTTATAATGAAAAGACAACAATTTATGAGAAAATAGTGGAAGGGCTTAGAAGCCGGAGCTTTTACAAGAAGCCCACTATAAACTTAAATTGAATAATTAATTGCAAAGGAAATGTATAGAAATAGTGAAAATAGAAGAAAAAGAGGAACCCCCACCCTTCCCTCCCCACTCGGTAATATAAAGAAGCCCAGGGGAAAGTAATAAAGTGGGTCGGTACAAATAGATAAGATGTCAAATATAATCATAAACTAAGTGGAGATGAAGATACATGAAGGTAAAGCTGATCATATTGAGATATAAGTGTCTTTTTAACTTATCAGAAAATAAATTTACAGTTTTTATGTTTTTTGTTTTTTATATAATCGCATATTTGATTATAGAACTTAATACCATTAGATACAATGGAGCGTTTGAAAAGGTCAGAATTTACGGGAAGAGAAAATAAATGAAGGAAGAACCTGGTATTGTGGGAATGTATATTATGAGTAAAAAAAAAGTAATCCTTAAAGATATCTGGTAATTGTTGATTAACAAATTTTAAAATGAATACAACACATTGGTGTCTGTGGGTATAAAAAATATTAAGAAAACATAATCTGGTAAATGTGTGCTCGAAAACTTGATTGGGTGATAATACGAACAGCCTTTTCCTGAAGTAAGAATAATTGATTTAGATGAGAAGGGTGAGCATAACCCCATACTACATTGCAATAGCTTATATGAAGAAGAAGAAGAGTATTATATACATTTTTAAGGATGTAACTAGGTACAAACTCTTTAATTTGATAAAAACCTTAATTATTTTAGAAATAGATGTCTTGCTCTATTGATATGAGAAGACCATTTTAATAAAGGGTTGATGTATAAACCTAAAAGTTTGATGGCATCAACTTGTTTGATTTGGAAATTATCAATTGATATATCAATATTACTTTTACTCTCATGATGGGGATTAGAAACCATAAAATGAGTTTTGCTGATATTTAAAGAAAGCTTATTAAACTTAAACCAGTTGGCAACATTTTCTAATTCAGAGTTGATGACTGAAATGACATCAAAATTGTTGTGCTTATACAAAATACTAGTATCATCAAAAAGTGTAATGTGTAAAAGATGTGAAGAATAGTTAATATCATTTACATATAGCAAGAATAACAAAGGCCCCAGGATGGACCCCTGGGGCACACCACAATTTAAATTCAATAAGATGAATAATACATGTAAGTGTTATCAATGGATACAAGCTGATGTCTGTTTGATAACTAACAAACCAATTGTTGGCCACTTCCTATAAGCATAGCATAGCAAGGTTTACCTGGACATTATATCAAGATGGCCACAGCCTTCGATAACTAGTTGTAAACTCACTGGTTGCAGACCCACCATGATGATACAATTTAGCAAAAAGAATGTGATGATTGACAGTGTCAAAGCCTTCGATATGTCCAAAAATATACCAAATGAGTACTCCCTAGAACCATTTATAATATATCAAGTGACATCTAAAGCTGCTATGGCAGTAGAGCAGCCTTTACGAAAACCAAACTGTCTGTTACTAAGTGTCTTATTTTTATCAAGGAAATTAGTAGTACGATTGTAAATAATACTTTCTAGAATTTTAGATAAAGATGAAAGTACTGAGATGGGTGTATAGTAAGAAACACATAAACAATCACCACCTTTGAATATCGGAGTTACTTTAGCTTCTTTGGAAGGAAGTAGTACAGCACCAGTGGAAATTGATGAATTTAAGATAAACATAAGAGGAGCTGCTAAAGTGTAACGATTATTTTGGAGAAAATTAGGAGAAATATTATCAATACCACAAGCACCTTTTTACATGTTCATAATTAAGTCAATAATTTCTGAGCAGTTGGTGATATAAGCACAATTAGGTGATAAGCTAACAATTTTTTTTAATTGTTTTTTATTGGGCCTGACCGATGTTGTTGTTTCTTTAACAATAGGATAATGTAGCTAAAGTTGCATATCCTATGGCCTACCTTTATATTTCATGAGGGCTCGGTATACTGCAAGTTGATACTGTACACATTTCTGTGAGGCATCCATGAACTGACAACTTTTTAATTCTTTTGTTTCTTGTTTACAGGATTTACACCACTCTTTCGCTCGAGTTGCACCCATTCTTATCTTGAATCTAGAACACCCCGCCATTCATCATGTCTGAAGATCACGAACAGTTCTTGGCAGTTGACAAGAAGGCCCAGTTGGAGGCCCAGGCTCTGCACTTTGACAGCAAGAAGCAGTGCTGGGTTAATGATGAAAAAGATGGGTATATCGCTGGTGAGGTGATCAGCACCAAGGGTGACATGGTCACCTGCAAAACAAGCACAGGAAAGGTAGGTACCACCCTCGCATGCATATTCATGAAAAGGTGAAGATTATTAATTTAATTTTAAAGTACTTTGATAATTGTGCATGGTGGTGGTGAGTTGAAAAAAACACGTTAACTATGATGAAATACCAGGTCCCACATAAAGAAACCACATCACCCTCTGCTTATTCCTGACTTCTGCTATAGTAGTCATCAACAATGCAGGATACATCTATTTGGACCTTAAAAGTGGTTTAAATTACTCTTTTCTGCAGTGCACTATCACATTGGCTGTTTTTCCCTGTTTTTTTTTCAAAATCTTATATTGGTTACTTAAAACACATTAGGCCTAATTGTTCACTCTTAGTTTTTCAAAGTTTCTAAAATGTTTTTCACCATAGATGATCAAATTTTCCTGCTAGATCTTGTGTTTATTAATGTACAGTACTTTCATATTCAATGAAATTTGAGTAAAGAGCAAACAATTTTTCATGAAATGTGAATGCATGATACCTGTCCTGGCTGACTTGACTTTTGATGCCAGACATTTGGTATAATTTGTCATTAACTTTCAGGTCAAAATCTAAATTTGTATTGTTTTTCATCTTTCACAGCAAATCACAATGAAAAAGGATGATACGCAACAAATGAACCCTCCAAAGTACGACAAAGTTGAAGATATGGCTGGTTTGACATACCTCAATGAAGCTAGTGTACTTCACAATCTAAAGCAGAGATACTTTTCCGGTCTCATCTACGTAAGTTTTTCCCCATTTTGGCTTTATTGTTTCATTTTTAAATAAATGTGTAACCAGCTATTTTGTATTTGGGCACACGTGTGGTGTCCAATCAAAAACGTTTTAGTGGATGTAATCAAGTATTAGAAAGTCTTATTCAGATAAAGCTGTGCTCTTACATTTTATGTGGCAGAGGATTAAGCAACAATGGATTTGCATAAGAAAATGGAGAGATATTCAACTGATGACATCACAAATTTACATATTTGCTTGAATGATTAGGACTTAAATTCAAAAGTTGTAAAGTGGTACATTCTTTACCAATTTTTGTGGGGTTTCTTGCTATTTTCATGAATTTTATTTTGATTTAAGACAATCTTGGCCAATATTGCATCATGTCCGCTACTGTCAATTTGAATGAATATTATTGCAAACTTTGGGGACTGCAGGAAATGACATTAGAATGTGAATATAAATGATTAGAATGTCTTTACCTTCAAATAGCTTGACCCATTTTGTGTTCAGATAAGGTGAATGTGTGAAATCCAGTGTGCTGTGCTGTTTGTGTCAGTTTAAGCCAATAAGCCATTAAGATAACAGAGAGAGCAAGCCATGTTTATCCTTCTCTTTGTGTGCCCACAAAGTCATGGCAGAGATTAGTTTTTAATGACCATTTTGTCAATAATAAAACAATTGTCCATGAGAGGGAATACAATGTTTGAAATCCTAATAAAATGGGTCACAGACAGAGCAGTTGTTCTGAGGAAAAGTAAAAGCTTAAACTGACTCACAGGTATAAAGACATGTTAAGAATAAAATTGCTAAATAGGATAGGAATTTTGAAAGTGGTGTATGTATGTGTGTGTGTGTGTGTGATGTACAATATAGCCCCTTTAAATGTAAATGCACCTTTCACTTTACAAGACATAGTCCCCCAGAGGAAAATTTGAGTTGAGACCAGTTGAATTCCCAACTGGGATGAACTGGTCCCAACTTGGATTGAATATTTCCAACTGGGATGAAGTGGTCCCAACTTGGAGTGAACAAATTCTCAACTGGGATGAAGTGGACCGAGTTTCAGTTGGGATCAGTTCCCAGTTGGGACCAATTCCTATTTGGGACCAATTCCCAGTTGGGACCAGTCCCCAGTTGGGACCAGTTCCCAGTTGGGACCAGTTCCCAGTTGGGACCAGTTCCCAGTTGGGACCAGTTCCCAGTTGGGACCAGTTCCCAGTTGGGACCAGTTCCCAGTTGGGACCAGTTCCCAGTTGGGACCAGTTCCCAGTTGGGACCAGTTCCCAGTTGGGACCAGTTCCCAGTTGGGACCAGTTCCCAGTTGGGACCAGTTCCCAGTTGGGACCAGTTCCCAGTTGGGACCAGTTCCCAGTTGGGACCAGTTCCCAGTTGGGACCAGTTCCCAGTTGGGACCAGTTCCCAGTTGGGACCAGTTCCCAGTTGGGACCAGTTTCCAGTTGGGGCAGTTCCCAGTTGGGACCAGTTCCCAGTTGGGACCAGTTCCCAGTTGGGACCAGTTCCCAACTAAATTTTCTCCTGGGCCTTGGAAGTTATCATTTGAGATAATCTATTCCGTGGTTGTTTTTGAATTACACTTCATTATTTACAATTATCAGGTAAAACTGATGCATGAAATTAGTAGTAAATCTTCAAATGGTGACTTATATACAGGCCATACTTGACAATTAGTACTATTTCCTTGCAATAGTTTTTAATCAAATGGAGACATTACTTCTAGAACTTCTAGTTGAAGGCCATCTTGGAAAGGGCAGACATAAACTGTCATTCATCGACGGTACATTACCCTGATTCACTGCTGAAATTTAAATTAGTTAAAAGTTTTAACAATTTTTTTTCTTGACAAGTTTTCTCAAATTTGATTTAATTAGATGAATAAGTAATTTTATTATGTAAGGGAAGGGAGGTGTGTGTCATACAAGAAGGTGGGTAGGTGGAGGGGAGGAGAGAGGATAACTCCCAATTCATTGGTGAAGTTAAAGTTAAACAACTGTAAACTATAGATACATTGTCACAACCCAATTGAATTCTAAATTGAAGAACAAATGCTCAACTACAAAAGGCAAAGATTATTGTTTGGGACACTCAAGTATATGTACTTGATCCTCTATAAGGCATTTACCATATTTTATAACACATAAAACATCTTTTTAGAAATTCATGTCTTTCTTATAAACATGCCTCTCACAGACATATAAATCAAACATTGTTTGTACAAGAATACAAAATATATATGACACTACTACCGTGCAATTCATTTGTAGTACAAGTTGTAGACATTAATTTTCATTTCAAAAGTTCTCTCCAAGATTCCCAACATAGCAGGAATTTCACCCTCTGAAAAAAGGTTAAGAGTGACGGGAAACTATTTTATTGGGATACCGGGCCTCCATCTAAGTATAAATTTAGGATACCAGAGGCCTACCAATAGTGTGAGTTGATTGAAAGACATGCATGCATCTGATTGCTCCTAATAAAACAGACTGGGCCAATAGATATCCATCAATTAAATGTATTGAACGTTTGTTAACCCTGTTGGATAAACTAATGATGATGATAACATTTTTGTTATTTTGTACTTATTTAAGATAAAGTTTGAGATATGTTGTACAGAAATCTTTGCAACAAATACAAAACAAAGCAATGGAAATAATGATGTTTAAAAATCAATTAAAAAAAATGTACATAAAAATATTTTCTAATGAGGTAATTTTAAGCCTTTCACTTGTCGTTTAAGAGCTAAATAATTTAATCAGATACCCCTAATTAGTTTTTATTCTGGATATATATTGGTGTGATGATGTAATGTGTCTATGATTAATTCAAAGGAATGGGCCCAATGGGGTAAACAATTTGATGTGAAAATTTTATAATTTCAAAAAATATAGGCAACACTTTTTTCATTTTCACCCAAATTTGAAAATGGCAAACGTAGAAGCAAGATTGTACAGAGTTTTCTTTTTTATCTTAAGAGGGGAAAAATAGTAAAGTAGCAAATGAGCCATTCTTCATTATGTAATGGACGTGAGAGGCTGGAGAATGGCCCGATAGACCCCTGGGAGACCGTAGGGATCCACCAGGGCCATTCTCCATTATGTAACGGATGTGACAGGCTAGAGAATGACCTAAATGGGGTCTTACATGCTAACAACATGTTTAGGATAATTGAATTGAACTTTATGTTCTTATCATTAGTATGAGCACAATGCCAATTGTTAATACATAGTGTAGTCTTAAATCTTACCAATGCTAGTCATATAAAATAACATTGTGCCCCCTTGTTAATCATAAATTATATTTCACCTTCATGTGTGAGAACACAAGTGCACTTTTTGTAATACAGTGTGCGTTAAAATATTTTAGGGATGGGTTGGGCCCCTGCCATACAACAAGGTGAACAAACTGCCTGCCATAAAGTCAATACCATCTGCCAGCGAAACTAGTGGGTGTCTTGGAAGCTGTCCTGATCATCAATTAAGGGTTTATGAAACATCGTGCTCTTAAAAAACCAGTCGGGTTTTAATGTCATAAATTATTTAGCATGCTGTCAGATTCATTGACATCATATGTCATCGTGAAATTAGTCTCCATGGAATTGTGACGCAAATGTATGGTTCCACAAATAGGATATTTAAGACCCAGACATTGAGGGAGGGATTGAATTATGTTCAATGATGCCGGTTGGTTTTCCTGTGAAGTAGCTCATGGCTCACATAAATTTACAAGATAATTTATAGATAAGAAAAATAGTACATCAATGAAATTTTTAACTACTGTATGTGGTCATTTCCTGCAGGAGCAAATATGTCAGAAATTTCCATCTCTTATAATAGGCACAAGCTTTTCGCTTTTTCCCTTGATATAACTATCTTCTATTTTTTAGTACGACTTTTTCATTTTTGCTCCTCAATTTGTTGGATCTTTTTTCTTATTTTATATTCTGTTTGTCTAATTCTTTTTCCTAAATCAATTGCAGAGTATGTTAGGTTAGTTATTGTATACCATCTATCACATTCCTGTTTCAAAATTCTGATCGTGTCATAACAATCTTGAAATAGTTAGAAACTGCAAGTGCTAGATGAATTTCTGCATCACACAAACTCTTTTTGCTCTTCCTCTTTATTAATATCAAGTAATAAATATGGAACTTTTGAAAGCAGAATTAACATAGAAATTTGCAAGGTAGCAACTTGAAGTAATATTTGTAGTGGATTCATTTTGTTGTATTGAAAACTGAATGATAATTATCATATTTTGAGAAATCAACATGTGTTAAGAAATGTTCATATTTGTCTAAACAGCTTCTATTTTCAGAATGGTTTTCTATTGTCAAAATGGACTGGAATAGAGCCTTGACTTTATCATTATACCCCTTTTTTGGTACTTAAAACTCTGTACCAGAATAGCTAACAAAATATTTCTTTGCTTTTCTGGTACAGAGTTTATTAAGTACCTAAATAAGGAGTATAATGGTAATGTGAAGGCTTTATTCCAGTCCATTTTGACAATAGAAATGCATTTTGAAAATAGAAGCTCTTGCTGGTAATAAAACATTTGGCAATACATGCTACAGGAAATTTGAGGAAATATGGAACTAAAACCTTCCCTTTATAATTATGATTATCATATAAATCAAAACTTTCTTTGGTAAAAATGTTAGAACATTATCAAGAATGCATTTTAGATATCAATTATGAAAAAAAAAACTTATAAAAATGATGAAGTGAATTGTCTTCTGAAGATGATCAGTGTGGTGCAGATATTTAAGTTCTCTTCCTGAATGATATGAATTTGAATTATTCCGCATTATCATATGGATTTGGTGTTTTGTCACAAAAAGAAGAAATTAGAACATACCATATGAATGAATAAAGTACTTATGAGGGAAGGAAGGAACAGCAAAAATATGTTGAATTTTATTTAAGAATAGTTTTTATGTCAATTTATAAGTATATTATATCTTAGTCTTATAAAAAAGATTTTTTGTTTTTTGTGTTGATTTCAGATATGAGCTGTAAACAGCTTCTATTTTCAAAATGAATTTCTATTTTAAAATGGACTGAATAAAGCCTTCACATTTACCATTATACTCTTTTTTGTTACTTAACAAACTCTGTACCAGAATTGCTAACAAAAATTTTGTTTGCAATTCTGGTACAGAGTTTATTAAGTCCCAAAAAGAGTATAATTGTAAATGTAAAGGCTTTATTCCAGTCCATTTTGAAAATAGAAATTTATTTTGAAAATAGAAGCTGTTTGTAAGAAAGTCTCAGAGTGTACTTAAGAACAGTCAATTTAATTTTTAAAAGAATTATATATTAGTATTGTTTGAGGAACTGTTTGAAAGAGTGTCATAACAGCAAATATTATCACTATATACAGAAATGAAATTTGTTTAAAGTGCAAATACATTTTCACATGTCTGGATTTTATACTGTGCTAGACATGAACGGAACATGTGCTAGACTGCAATGCTGTACACCACAATGCATTAAAGCACCCACACTTGTGTGTACTGAACACATGGTACTCATATCTCATGTCACACCACGCGGCCATTGCCTGTACAATGCATTCCTTGTTTCCGAGGGAATGCATGCCCAAATATGGTGACCTGCCACTGTCAGTCATACAGAATGAGGCACCCATTTTAAAGTTGTATTGGATGACCCTTCAGACCTGTGAATATCGTAGGTCACTTTCTGTTAGCGTTAAGGTTAGTAATTTAGTTGTTTGATACACCGACCAAGTACAGATGGTTTCCAATTGGATGCATAATTAATCATGTTATAAGATTGATTGCACAAAATGGCTGCTTCAGGTGCCGTTGAAGATGAAGATGGCCACTTTTACAGATTCCTAATTTAAATCATTTTTTTTCTTAGCTTGTTATTTTGGGCATATTGTGTGGCTATTGGTTTATTTCCTCAGGCTTATTAGCAAAGGCACAAAGATAACATAAAAACAGAGGGTGCTGTTTAGATAGTGAGTAATTGGTCAGGTGTTGAGTTGTTAGAGTACACGGTGGAGTATTTGGTTTGCAGCTGGCATTGGTTGTTTCTTTGATAGGTCTGCATACTTGAAATTACTAGTCCAAGCAGGGCATGGGGTTTACCACATCTTCAGAAGATAGTGTCCATGTGTCTGCTGTATTGTTGAAGGAATTAACATAAATTATTGGGAAAGCTTTGTAGCAACATTTTAATGGGGGACTGTATGAAATATAGAGTTTGTGTAAGTTTAATATCTCTCTTTATTATATGCAGTTTTGACAGTATAAAGTATTTAATAGATGTGCCAACAAATTTTGAAATTTGTGTGTGTGTGTGGTTTTGTTACAGATAGAACTCTCAATTATGAGTATTCTATAGAATATAACAAACACAGAACTCTCAATTATGAGTATTCTATAGAACATGATAAACAGAACTCTCAATTATGAGTATTCTATGAGAATATGATAAACACAGAACTCTCAATTATTAGTATTCTACAGAACAGATAAACACAGAACTCAATTATGAGTATTTTATAGAACATGATAAACACAGAACTCCCAATTATGAGTATTCTATAGAACATGATAAACACAGAACTCTCAATTATGAGTATTCTATAGAACATGATAAACAGAACTCTCAATTATAAGTATTCTATAGAACATGATAAACAGAACTCTCAATTATGATAATATATACAACATGATAAACAGAACTCTCAATTATTAGTATTCTATAGAACATGATAAACACAGAACTCAATTAGAGTATTCTATAGAACATGATAAACAGAACTCTCAATTATTAGTATTCTACAGAACATGATAAACAGAACTCTCAATTATGAGTATTCTATAGAACATGATAAACAGAACTCAATTATAAGTATTCTATAGAACATGATAAACAGAACTCTCAATTATGAGTATTCTATAGAACATAATAAACAGAACTCAATTATGAGTATTCTACAGAACATGATAAACAGAACTCTCAATTATTAGTATTCTACAGAACATGATAAACACAGAACTCACAATTATAAGTATTCTATAGAACATGATAAACAGAACTCAATTATGAGTATTCTATAGAACATGATAAACACAGAACTCTCAATTTTGAATATTCTACAGAAGATGATAAACACAGAACTCCCAATTATAAGTATTCTACATAACATGATAACACAGAACTCTCAATTATGAGTATTTTACAGAACATGATAAACATTTCAACTAGTTTCTGCTAAAATTCTTAGTTTGTCGATACAAAAATGAAAATTTAAAATGGAAAAAAAAAAAGAGGCTCATGTACACTTCTGTGGGTCTATTACTTGTTAAAAATTTAAAATTTTTCATTGATGTCTGTATGATTTGATGTCAGCAAGAGAAATCCCTGCAATGGATTAATAGAATATACCAATCAGAAACCTGTCTCATGATATAAATACTGCTACATGAGGTGCTTCTTAGTATGGTATCCTGTCATATTCACATTGTAATGAGAGCCATACTTCAGATTGGTTCAATATTCAATTTATTGCTTCCCAAGAGTCAGTCTGTTAAATAACCTTGAACCAAATTCACTCAAAGGACTACAAATGACAAAACAATATTAAAATCTTGGCTCTTTATCAGTAATATTTTCATAAGTAAGATAAGATCTTTTTTTTTAAATTTAACAGCAAGTGCTGCTTTGAGACAGATTGACGTCAGTAATATACTGTGTGCTTGCCAATCATGCTGTTATCGCTAAGATTTTTTACATGCCTTTGGAGAAGGCTGCTGTGGGTTTCGAATTGATAAGAGAGGAAGGAATCTGTCTGTAGATAGCTCAGCTAAATGCATGGCTTTACAGTCATTGTTTCAATGGCAACACACTAACGAAGTATGAAATGTTAGCAAACCTCATATTAAATAACAAAGTTTTAAAATATTTTTTTGTTTAGTGTTACAAATAATTTGTAGAGAAAATGAGAATAGGAGGAATTGTTCTCTTGGTATTGAAGAAGAGATCTTTTCAATCCTGCTTTTCCCTAAACACAAATGTTTTATTGATAACACAGTAATCACCAATGTGCTATGGATGAAATATTCACTTTTCCATTTAAAATGATTATTACCTCCGCCAACGGAGGTTATGTTTTTGCCTGTGTTTATTTGTTTGTTTGTTTGTTTGTTTGTCATTAAAATATCTCAAGAACTGATGATTGGATTTGGATTAAATTTAGTGTGTGTTTGAGACATATTAGAACAGGGCAAGGGTGCAAATGTAGGGGTGGGGATATTTTAAGGTGAGTTTGTCTGTCATTAAGATATCTCCAGAACTGATGATTGAATTTCGATTGAATTTGGTGTGTGGTTTTCTTACTGTTTTGTGAAGAAGTTATTAAAATTTGGGATTAATTGGAAGAGGGGAAGGGCAGAAATTGAGGGGTGGAATGTTTAAGGATGAGATTTGTCAAGACTAAGTTGTCAAGACTAAGTTGAAACTTTCCAATGAAATGTGCTGAATAATAACTTTGCAATTTGAATGAAGATCCAAACAATTAATTTTCTGGACTCAAAGAGACTTAATCAAGTGTTCTCTGGAATCAATGAAAATTAAACAATTAGTTTTTTCCATGAATGGAAAATGATGGAACATGAATCCTGGTTGAATAGTTCAAACAATGATGCTTCATTTGAATAAAACTGAAAACAATGGTATAGCCTTGTAAGAAATCCAGTCACAAAATAATCTTCAAGTGTTCAGATTGCAAATAATCATTACAGATCAAAACTTAGGGATGAATCTTGGTGGCCTAGGATTTTGAGGTAGATTATATTGGGTATGGGGATCAAATGAACTCTAAATTATTCTAGGCATGTTGGAATTGCAACGGGTTGAGGTATGCGCTCTAGAGAGCGCTAATTTAGTTTTTAATGTTTTAACAGTTCTATCATCAATTTAACATGGAAAATTTAACACATTCATTACTGCATAGCAATATCTCAAAATACTGTATGTATCACAATACTGCTTCATCTGCATATCAATCAATTGCTTATTATAAGCCCAATTATTATTTATTAGTGATCAATATGTACATTTATGTGATCTATAAAATAAATCCAGGTGGTTTTATTGAGTAATGAATATACTCTTTGTAATTTTGGAAGTATTGTTGAAGTAGAGGTTTTGTCTCAAGTATTGAAGGTCCATAGTAATTATATGAGGTTATCTGTGATTTATGACATTCATGAACAAAATACACATTAAACAGTCAGTTCCCAGCCTCCTGAAAAGTCGCTTAATTTCTTCTGTGCCTATTCCGCCCACTCAGATTGATGAATATATAATGAGCTGTAGCATGCTGGTTTTTTTATTAGGGTGATTACAGCTTTGTTACGACAAAAAATGTTATCAATACATTAAACTTAGGCAGATGAAGGGTTAAAAATACTATACATTAACATTTGAAGAAATAATTCGAGCAAAAAATAATAAAAATTTAGAAGAAAAAAACAAGTGCCAAAAAACGTGGTCACAAACCACATTTCCAGTTTTGGGCCCATACGATCTTTACATATGTGATAGAAATATTCCTTTTCTATCTAAATCTATGAAAATAAGCATGAAAATCAGAGGAATCCGGTCAGCGGTTTGCAAGTTTTGCACCTATTTCCATAGGAACCATGTTGATTTTGCTAAGATTGTATGATCCATATCATGATTGGACAATGTGCAGTCACGTGGTGTTGTTACATCTGTATCGTAATCTTGCATGTCAGCATGTGCATGCTGTTTATATACAGTATTAAATGACGTTTACACGAAATAGCCACAAACCCTTCGTAATCCCTTGATAACGTGTTTCTTTGAAATAACAAACAGTATATGCTTCAGATTACGTGGGAATTTTATTACTAAATTCAGATTAAAATGAATGATATTTAGTGACGACAGAGCTTCTTGAGGCAACTAAATACACTCAGTGTATGTAGGGTTTTGATAATTAGAACCTTGGTGTATGTATGATCATAATGTATGTCAATACTGATTTTCTTAAATTCAGCCAGTGCAGTAGTATTTTCACTATTCTTTTGCTATAATTTATAGGGTTGAATACATTTATATTTGCTTATACTGCTTAAATACCATTTCACCAGAGATTACTTATCCCAAGTAACAAATCCCTGATTTGATGTACTTGTTGTAAATACATTGTTGCATTGTAGGCCTATTGGTGTGCATTTTCATCGGCCTGAACTATGGATTGGACTGCCTCCTCTGACAAAATTTTAAGTTGAGATTATTTTGGTAATTTACTATAATAGCGATTTAATGAATCATGCTCATTAAAATTATTCAGACTTAAACATAACAAAAAATATTCAAATTGTTTATGGACCTGGCTGGAAATCACATTCAGATGGTCAGAAAGACACTGACCCGTAGAGAATGACCTCTAAACCCAAACAATGAAGAAGAAGAAATTGCCCTGAAAATCACGTACTTTACAAAATAGTCTAAAACTTTGCATAACAGTGGTTAATACCCATGTACCCATTGTATGAATATGTAGAATACTTTAGCCTAGTTGTATGGTATATGATGGTATTCTATAAAAGGACCACATGTACACTTCAAGCAGTGTTCTATATAGGCCTATCCATACTTGCACAATGGCATTAACTTGCAACAATAAAAATTGATAATGCTATTCAGAGGAGAAAGACACTTTTTCTTCAACATTTGATTTACTTCTGATACTGAAAATTTATATACCCTTGAAATACAAACAGAATACACACCAGTATTGTTCTTCAACTGTTCCAGACAATGATCAAAAATAATCACAACAACTTAAATTTGATTAAAAACAATCCCCTTGCAATGTAGGCCTACATATGAATATATGTAGTGCCACTTGAATTTTGTTTAACAGAAATTATCAATGAAACACTAAATAGGAAAAATGAAAACACATACACAGGAAAAGTTTTCACAATCACTTAGATCATATTTAAGTCCTAAAGCTATAAAGGCCAAAACTAGCAGAGAATCTACAGTCTAGATTTCTTGGTCTTGAAGTATTTCCTCATTGTCTAATGCGGTATTTCAAGACAATTATAAAAAAGGCATGCCAACACAACAACACACTAGGTTGACATCGAAAATAACCCGATTGTTAATTTTATCCCGTAGAACCTAGATCCTTGGTTGATTTTTAACTATGGATACACTATTCTCACTTTCACAACAGACTTCGCTTACACTTCAGCCTAAATGATGATTAAAAATCACTGGTCTTTCGATTACTATTTCATTTATATATACATATTAAATATGAAATATAGATACATTTCAAATATGCTTATGGTGCACAATCATTTTGATTCAATGCTGCACGTATTAAAACAAATCAAATGACTGCTACTACTACTAGGCCCTATAGGCTAGGTCAGAGTAAAAAATAAGATGGATGCAAAATAATAAATCTTATCCTAGCTTCCACGTTAAATTACTCTTGATCGCGGTAAAACTCCACATAAATTTTAATGATAATCTATGCAATGGTGGCCATTTTCAACTTCAAAATACTGTTACTAATTGCCACTGGGCCCATACAAATTTGGTACTGGCAGAAAGCTTTTTGCATCGTCTAACGAATTATCAATAAATTTAGCCTAAATCTGAAGGAATCTGGTCAGTGGTACGGCATGAATTTCATCTAAAAAGTAGGCAAATATTGATGTACACAAATTCAAACGATAATTATGCAAAATTAAAAATCCGAAAATATGGAAAATCTTTACTGCTACAACGTTGTCAGGTGACACCCCATGTGATAGAAAACTTGTGTCATCAAGTGATCGGTTTTGCAAAAACTTTGAAATTCTGAAAGTGGGCGGAGTCCTGTGCGAAGAGAATGACGTCACAGCAACTCATTAACGCGAGGCTGGGAACTGATTGTTAAACAGGATAGAAAAATATAAGTTTAATATATATGAAAATAAAAAGTAAAAATCCTGATTGTATGGTCATCCACATTAGATGGCCATAGACATATTTGAAAGATTAATGTTGAGGCGAAGTGCTTATATGCATATTTAATGTATGAGGCAAAAGATTTTGGCCCGAGTAGAATGACCCGACTTTAGAAGGGTCATTTGCAAGTGCAAAATCCTTTGAACTGTGCATTAATTATGCATATAAACATGATGCCAAGAACTTAATCTTTTTATAAAATTTCTGTGTTAGATTGTTTAAGATGCATAAAAAAAAACAAAAAAAATGAAAAACTAGAAAAGTTTACATACATTTTTTCTTTTTGTTACGAAATTTACCTTGAAGGTTGTGTATTACAGGAATTTAATGCACAGATCTTGACAATTCAAATACTCCATAGAAATTTTCTAACACGTTATAGAATACAAAATATTATTTATGTTGCAATATCGTAAAAAGATATTTATATAAATTGATTTTCATGAGGTTATCTGTTGTGTGTAGTCAGGGTTGTGAGTACTGCAAAATTTTCTCTCATTAGTGAGATAACATTTTTTAACAAAATTTTTCCAACCCAATTTTTTTTGGGGGAGGCGCTAGCCATTGCATAGTATGCAACATGAGTGGTGAATTTCAAACTTTAAATGCTACAAATGTTATCATCTAGACCAAGTAGATCAAAGATGTCAAGTTTTCATCATCAATTTTGGTTACATTAACATAAAGTTCAGACCATTGGTATTTAGTACTTTGCTCATGGGAGTTGGACTAATACTCCAGGTTAGTAAGGGACTTCATCAGGGAAAGTCTTGATATTTCTGGGAATGATACAAAAATATTGAATGTATCTGACCAATTTCTCAATTTCAAGACTTCCTTGTTGGGAAGACTATCTACCCTGTTGGGAAAAGCCTGACATGCTCCATGATTGACTGTGTTAACTGTGTTAAGCATTTGCCTAAAAGGACTATTAAGAGCTATTGTCAAAATTGATTTCTATTGTCAAAATGGATTTCATTGTCAAAATGGATTTCTATTGTCAAAATGGATTTCTATTGTCAAAATGGACTTCTATTGTCAAAATGGACTGGAATAAAGCCTTCACATTCCCATTATACTTCTTTTTTTGTACTTAATATAAGTCTGTACCAGAATAGCAACTTAATAAACTCTGTACCAAAATAGCAAGCAAAAATTATGTAGCTATTCTGGTACAGAGTTTATTAAGTACCAAAAACAGAGTTTAATGGTAATGTGAAGGCTTCCTCCAGTCCATTTTGACAATAGAAATCCATTTTGAAAATAGAAGCTGTTTTTTAGACTTCATTGGTTTAAATGAAACATCGCACAGTTTGACAAGTTTTGACATTTATTCAAATTCTTCTTGGTACTTTGATTCTATTTTCACAACTGAAAAGCCTTAAGTTTGATTTACAAGTCAACTGGTAACTGCTGCCTTAGAATTACCATTAACATCCATGAATAACTTGAATAGTTGCTGATAAGGTAACAAAAGCTTCTCACTCAATCTCTATTAGCGTTTTTTTGGATCAACTTCATCTACATTAGTAACAACTCAAGTGTTTCGTTGTCTGTTGTATTTACATTTCCATTCAAAGATGCTTTCATGATGTGAGTAATGCTAGTATTACTTGCATGACATTTGGAATGTCTTTTACAAAAATTTCTGGAGTTGGTTTTATCTCATATTCTTAATGTAAGATAAAACTCAGGTAAGAAAACCAGTACATCTTAAATCACTGATAGACATTGTAAAAATACCAGACTCTGACTCATTGTCTGATTGTTTCCAAAATCTTAAATAAGAAGGAAATAGGGAATGTCAATTTAGCTTTGAGGTTTACATGGAACAGTATCCGTATCAGCGGTTAGGGGAAGCAAATTCCTACAAGGATAAGTTTCAGAATACTTTTATGTGTCATGTAAACCTTTGTGCATATTTCTGTAATGTGTTCACAGCTGGTGATTAAAATTTTCTTTCTTTCTCCTGGGTATTGTAATAAGAGAGATGCAGATAAATAACTTTGATGAGAATCTTATGAATTTAGAAATGGAGCAAAAGATAACTTAGATGTGGTGAGGAGTAAAGTATAATTAAGAATGAAGTTGATGGTTTAAATGAATCAAAACAATCAACTTAAAAGGAATTAAAAAAGAGAAATGTATTTTATTGTTGTCTTAGTTTTCAATCAAATCAAAATCTCTGTAAAGATACCATGAAAACTTTTGTTATAAACTTATGGATTTTTATTGAATGGATTTCATACACAATTGCACACTTAATTTGTCAAGTTAATTATGTATGGATAGTGTGTTCAACTATTAAACCCGCGAATTACATTAGATTTTGGATATGTAAATGTTGAATTTTCAATTTTAATATCATCTTGAATTTTTATGGATCAGTTTTGGAATTCTTTTGACCTTTTTTAAGAACAGTTTGCTTTGGAAAAAAAGATGATTGAATTTTAAGTGTGCACTTAAAAGAAAATTGGGTCTTTTATTCTTAGGGCTTTACCCATATCTTAGATTAAGAACTGTTGAAATATCTTAATAACAACTTCTATTTTCAAAATGGATTTCTATAGTCAAAATGGACTGGAATAAAGCCTTCACATTACCAATATACTCTTTTTTCTGGAACTTAATCAATTCTGTACCAGAATAGCTAACAGAATTTATGCTTGCCTGGTACAGAGTTTATTAAGTACCAAAAAGGGAGTATAATGGTAATGTGAAGGCTTTATCCCAGTCCATTTTGACAATAGAAATCCATTTTGAAAATAGAAGCTGTCTAATGTAATAATCATAGAGAAGTTGATTCTGAGATAGCCTTTTGTATAACATGAGCGTATTATATAACATTTCTCATCTTTAATGGAAAACATAAAACAAATATTGTTGGAAATGCTGGACAAAATACCCATTTAATAGACTCCATCTAGTTGTGTATGGTTTTTGCACCTTTAAGGATCTCTGTAGCTCAATGAAAATATTTATAGAGTACATGGGAAAGTTATTCTAGATTTATTTGTAGCAGATCTTAACCCTTTTATGATGGAGTTTAGTGGGGACCTGGTCTACTTACCTCTAGGGTCAGCTTTGATGTTTAAACAGTCATTTTCAAATCAGTGAAGTAAAAGCTGATTGGATGCCTGGTAAAAACAGAGGAAGTAATGAGTCATCATTCCTGATATTGAAATCCTTTTCATGCTCACCTAGAAGTGGCTGACACTGATCTAACAGTAGATTCAAAACTTTCAAAAGAAAAGACTGCAAAGTTTTCAAGATTTAATCTAATGCATAGGTGCTTCCTCTGCATGTTGAAGCTTACAATGAACAAAATGCAGAGGCATTTGTATTTGTGTTTCTATTTACAAGCTGTGTTAATCCCAAGTGTGATCAGGATTATAGTGCTGAAACAGATTCCTTCAAACTTGACATCTTATCTTTGTTGTAATCTCTTCTCAACAAATTAGGGATCAAGTTTCAATTCTCATGGACAAAATTAAAACTTAGTTTGTTGGGGTTTGGCTGATGTGTGTGAGGTACCTGTTCTTTAAATGTACTTCATGATGACAGGAATAGGTCTAGTCATTGGCTGGATTTGGGGGTGCAATGGGGTATTCTCACTCCCATATTTTCCATATTTGCATCTTTTGTATTTAAGTGTGATTTAATGATTCACACCCCCCCCCCCTCCTCCTCCGGCAACTTTCATTAAAAAGAATTACCTCTCTACTTTTGGTTACTTTGGGTCTAATTGAGTTAGAGGTAGGGGAGGGCAGTCAACAGGTCACACATTTAATCTGGGATATATGGAAATTCTTTTGTTGATGGATTTTTGTCGAACTAAATTGCTTCAGTTTACCTCATTTTTATCTGGGAATTACTTGAAAACTAGAAATTACAAATTGCTTTCAAAACATAGGCTATTTCCATCCTTTACTTTAAATTTCCAGCTACAAATTACTAGAATGATTATTCAAAATGAAAAATCTTTAATTGTTGTTGTTTTTTTGTTCTACCAAATGTGTTTATAACAATTGGAACACTTTGTTTGATACACATATCACCAACAAAACAGTCACATCCATCATTTACTGAATAAAAGCCACAGCTCCTATGGTTATAATTGAAAACGCAATTGATGAGGAATAAATATAATGGGCAGAAAAAAGATGCGTAACATGCCATGTTTCATGGAAATGTGGAGATGATTGATATTGGAACTGAGGAAGAAAAGTCTCATGGAAAAATCCTATTTATAGCAATAGATTGTTATAGAGTATTATGAAAATGTTTACCATGCATTTTTAGATCATCATTTTTCATTTGTCTTTTTATTCTTGACTAATATCTTTTAACTTGGACTAAAACATCTTTAGCACAAATTTAACAAATCTTTTCAGTTACAACTACTTTACACCAAATTGATCAAATCATACAAAATTCTTAAATTTTTCAGTTATTTTAATTACGGAACAAAGTTGTATTGTAAGAAACACTGTTTATCAAAGTTGAACTGCTATGCTAGAATTTTACTAGTCTCATTGATATACGATTTGCCCTATAATATAGCTCTGGCAAAGACAGAATCAACTTCCCATCATTATCAAAACAAGTTAATCAGAGAGCACACCACAAATCTCGTTGTCCAATTTAAGGTTCTCACCAAATAAGGAATGTTTGGTAAATCCTTTAATTATCAGCAATTAAATACACTTAATAAACCTTTGTCATCCATAATCACTTTTAAGCTCAAATATTCATTCAAAGAGACGTTGCAGTTTGTTTACAGAACTATTTAACTTGATGTGTGTGTGTGTGTGTGTGTCAGACCAGACATGCTTCTGCACTGTAGCAGATGTTACTAGATTTGTCTTTTAGATTTTGTAACTACAACTTTTAGATTTTGTAGCTATAACTTGTATTTTGTCACTTTTGAGTCTTTAATGAAAAGTATAATGAGGTAACTTTTGGTCTACTATATACAGTAAGAAACTAAATAATTGCAAAATAATGATTTTTGTATGGTATAGGGAAAGAGCCCTTCTCAGGTTGTGTCCCCTACATAAATTTAATTCCCTAATTTCTTTTAAACTTTGATTTTATATGAATGGAAATTTTCAACATAAAAATGCATCTAGTTTTCTTAATACATAACTTGCAATCATTTGTGAATGGCTGAACCAAAACAAGGACTTTATGGAACTGTTGCCATTAGAATAGAATTAAGAGGTAGTTGCAATTTTTTCTGTGGCAAAAATGTATGAAATTGTTCTTCATTATTTATAAAAAGAAATGATTTAAATAAAAAGGGGTAAAATTCATTTTCTTTTTCTTTTTTGGTTTATTCATATACTTTCATATTGTGTTACTGACCAAGTAAGTCTGTAACCTGTGATGAACTCTATTTGTGTTACTGACCAAGTAAGTCTGTAACTTGTGATGAACTCTATTTGTTAGATTTGATATTATTGCTTTATTTTCAACTTCATTCTTGTCATTTTCAAAGCTGGTATACTGTCTATTGATCAGTCAATTAAAGCTTTCATTCAAATCGCTTAAAGGAAAGGTATCGTCCTATGATTACATTCAGAGGCGAATACCGCCGTACTGGTAACGTCATTTCCGGTTTTCATTTTCCCCGATTGTTTGCGAGAAATCTTTAATGTTATTGATCACCCATCCGCATGACTAAACATAGAGGCTTACATTTGTTATCGATAACACCACTGATTTCTTGCAATCAATAAGGAAAATTGAATACCAGAAATGACGTTACAAGTACGGCGGCATTCACTTCTGAATTTATTTATGAGACGATACATTTCCTTTAAGAATTTAAAACATTTTTGAATCTTCAGCCTATATATTAAATAAGTATGAAAACTGCTTTGAAGCAGAAAATCAAATTACATAATGATATTTGGATACTTGCTACTACTATAGGCCTATTGCATAGATTTATGCACATAAATGTTTCATTTTTGATCAGTCATAAATTAGAAACGAAATACGAAACATTAATAACAGTTGTGCTCAGAATGCGACACTCACATAAGTATAGCTTTGCTAGTTGCCACTGATACTTTGAAAAGTTCTCTCTTAATTATTGTAACTAAAAGATTCTACGGCAAAGACTTCATATACCGTCAGCAATGATATACAATTTCATTGCAGTTTCTGTTACACGCATACATACTACTCTTACATTCCTTACCTTTCACATTCCGTTCAGACTCTCTGTCATCAGATTTATCTTAATCATCAAGTTAGGTCGAAGGTCAGTCTACTCTTCAAATGTCAGTGGATGACATATGAAGATGGAAGGTTAAAAGATTCATTAATCCCAGCTATACTTGGTCATGTGGTCTGCTGGGTAGGCATTCCATAGATGTCTCTGGCTGTACTATTGATTTATATGTTGTTAGTCATGTGGGCCATTAAGTGTTGTTTAGATATGATTTGTGTTAATGAATATTATTAGAAATTAGATGATTAGAAATATTCCATTGTTGTTTTCTTTTATATAATATATATATATATATATATACACAAATACACACACACACACACATATATATATATATATATATATATATATATATATATATATATATATATATATATATATATATATATATATATATATATATATATATATATATATATATACTAAGATATATCAAGTCTGGTTGATAAAGTGCTCAATACACAAGGCAGAGCTAGAATATTAATGATAACGAATCTGGACTTGCTACTTTAGGTTTCACTCTTTTGTGTTCATGAGGCAAGTGTGGTACTAAACATAAACCTAGCATGGCTCTCTTTGTCTTGCACGCTTCAGTGCACTTTGGTGACGGCATTTTGATACCAGCTCTGTTCTCTTGTTAAGCAAGTTTTTTTTTCTTGAGATAGAAGAGATAATTGCGAGCTTTTCCTCTAACATAAACCGCATTGTGCGGAAGTGCTTCAATTGTTATGTTTCACAATTAACCATTGAATTGAGTAACTTTCTTTGCTGTCCTTGAGTTCCCATATAGAGTGAGAAAAATCATCCTGAAAGGATTAATGATGCGCTCGCAAAGCCACAAACGCAAACCAATGGTGAAGTACAGGTGCGGTTATTCAATGGTTCAACAGCATACCACACAAAGAAACCAAAACCTTTATTTTTGATATCTTTGATTTTTTTCTGTCAATTTCCAAACGCCTCCTATCAGACGCCATCACGTGGGCAAAACAGCACACCGCCATAACTCAGACCGATATAGACACTATAGCTCATGCCAGAAAATCCCTTGTCTTCAACAACGGGAATGCTTGGTAAAAGCACAATCTTTTTCTGCCGCCAAACGAATATCATTTGGTTTAATCCGCCCTATAGTAAGAGCGTCCAGCAGCAAGTTCTGCCACTACTTTATCACAGATACAAATGAGGTTTTTGAATTTTTGCAATTTTGATTATTTCTGAATTTGTCTCATCTTTTCATTCTTTCCCATTAACAGACATACTCGGTCTTTTCTGTGTGGCTATCAACCCCTACCGCCGACTTCCAATCTACACTGATAAAGTGGTTATGCTCTACAAGGGCAAGAGGCGATCTGAAATGCCGCCCCACGTTTACTCAGTAGCTGACAACGCTTACCATGACATGTTGCAAGGTATGTTAAATAGACTGTTGATTCTCGATGTCATATTTCAAGGGTAGGGGTAGAGAGGGATGAGTGATTTTTGGGGGCTTGGAAGACTGGTGCAAACTGTCCTAACTCCTAAACATTCAGCTGTTGATATTGTATACCATGACATGTTGCAAGTTACATTGAATAGATTGTTGGTCCTTGATGCCATATTTGGAGAGTAGGGAGGGCAAGTGATTTTGGGTGTTTTGGAGACCATGAAGCAAACTGTCCTTAACATTCAACTGCTACAAGTGCCTACTAAGATATGTTGCAAGGTATGTATGTTGAACAGATTGTTAGTCCTCGGTCCAAAGGGCAGGGGTGAGTGATATTTGTCTCGCCTGCAAAGCAGGATGAAGAGACATAGGGGTCATCCTGTTGTCGTCTTCGGCAGCGGCGGGAGCCACAAATGTTTAACATAAGTTCATAACTTAAGTTACGATTGGTGTACATTCAAGTATATTGGCACAGGCGTAAAGGACATTAGTGCTGTCCAATTGAGCATAATTGGACGGTTGTGTGTGTATACTAATTAGCTTATTTGCATAACACTGGTGGGGTGGTTGTGGGTGAAGGTGGGGTGGTGGTGGGTGAGGAGGTGTTAGTGATGTTTTGTGTTGTGATGCAAAGTCTCGTAAACATTGAGCCGATGACAGTGTCTACCATGACATGTTGCAAGGTAAGGTGAATAGATTGCTCTTGTCTGAGATCTTTCTCAGTCTTATATTTCAAGGGCTGATTGGGGAAGGGAGAGGGTAAGTGATGTTTTGGATTTGAAACATTGGGTGAGCTGTTGATACACCAGGGTGCAACTTTTTCCAAACTGCTGTATCAACTTACAATGCATACCATGGCATGTTCCAAGGTCAGGTGAAAGATTGATAGTTCAAGGTTCATTATGGTGTCATGTCTGAAGGGTAAGGGTAGGGATGGGATTTGAAATTTTATCAAAAATACCTTTTGTTATACCTTTCATTCAGCAAGCTGTGATGCAACTGTTCTAAACTTGATTCAGAAACTGACAACACTATGAAGACATTTAACATATTTAGAAATTGCTCTTATCTTAAAGTGCATGGTTAAATATTTGTAGTGTGTTGGTGGGAGTGGGTGGGTCTACTAAAAGTGATGCTCCTTCTACAACACCAACGGACATACATACTTTTTATCCCAGGTTTTTATTTTTTTTGATTTTGTAATTCATAAATGAGATTTGTTCATTTGCCAGAAAATTTCCTAATACAATTGCTAAAGAGTAAGTACAGTATTTGTTTAAGACCTAAATATTGATTTGAGCATTCTGTTTTGTATCTTCACAGATCATGAAAACCAGTCCATGTTGATTACGTGAGTTATTGGATGCTGTAACTTTGGGAATTGATGGTTCTACTAATCCTTTCAGGATTGTGCATACAAAATATGCAACATAAATTATATCTGAATAAAGCTTTCTATAAAGAATAAGAATATGCAAACCCTTTGAAATTGCTTAAATATCAATTCATTTGATGGTTCATTGATAGCCTGGTGTTAAAATCAATTCCCAACTTACGTCAGGATAAGTACACAGCAACTTTCATTTTTTTTTTATTTCATACCATATTCGACGTAATAAGTGCCCTGGGCGCGAACGAAAATAGAATTACAATACTTTTTAGACTTAAATGTTTTCCCCTACTAAACACCCTTGCTCCGGTTGCATACAGTGTGCTATTCAAACTGCATTGTGTGAACTGGTTCTATACTAGCCCCACAATACCACCATATAAACATCATGAGCGTCAAACTGACAGACGCAAAATAAGCAAATATTGTGACAAAACTTATTTCAAGTCTTCAAATTAATCAAATAAATTATGTTATCAGTCAAAAAATGGTGGGAGGCACTTATAAGCAGTCCGGTTCATACTCCCGATTGGGAGAACAGTTTTGGTCTCCCGATCAGGAGATACTTAACAGTAGTATCCCACAATGCATCTATCCAAATTCAAATTTTATATAGGAATCATAAGAATAATATAAAAATCAGACAAATTTCGAGCGTAGGGAACTCAACCACTGCGAAAGGGTTCAAATTTATCTTCACAATATGGAATAATGGCATATGAATGATCTTTCACCGTGCAATTTTAAAATTTACTGGAATTTTCGAGAAATTTGAAGAAAAGTGTTGCAGTTGCTCTTTAACAAGATTTTCTGAGAAAAACATTGTAAAGTTTTGTTCGGTAATTATTTTTGACTAAGATTTATAAATATTATAAGAGTCAAGTCAAACTTGTTTTATTATTTTATTTCAATAAAACAGTGTTAAAAAATAATACACACATAAAGCATCTACATCAAAGAATGTGGCGCAGCTTTGTTATAGGATAGACTTGTATTGCGTATGCCCCAATCTCCCAAATGGGTGAACCCCCGATCGGGAGTACGAACCAGACTGATTAGAGTAAGGGCGGTTAATACGTTGAATACAGTATGTTGAATGCACCCTTCCTAGGCTTGCTTAGTTCATGAATATTCATGTCTTTGATGTCATTGTATACCTGCATCCCAGCTTATGTTGCTTTGTGATATATTCTTGACTTTTTCAAACATTTGTTAAATATTTTAATTTGTCCTTTTGTGTACAGCAAAAGGCTACCATACATAAATTATATTTTAAATACTGTATCCATACAGTTCAAAAATTTTTTGAAATAAAATACTTTTTCTTCAATATTTTCAGTTTTTTTGATCAACAAGAATTAACCTCTTCATATATGATATTTTTTTTTTTATGAATTCAAAATTCTAATCATTAGATATTTAGTGGTCTCATGTTATGTTAAAAGTGAGTTAAGAAAATGATTTGAAGAAATCAAATGAAATTTGTTGATAGCTTGCCAAGCTTAGACTTGAATATGATAATGAAAGAAGCAATTAACTCACTGTTTGTATTTATGTGAAGTCAGCAATCCTTGATTATTAAAGAAAAAACTACAATAACATTTTTCACTTTGCATACCAAGAAGTTGAATATGGAACAGTTGCTGCAAGGAATGACTGAGCATTATTATTGTTCCTAAATTAAGAAAGTAAAATTGTCATTCATATCAAAATATGAATAAAGAAAAATTAAAATAAATGTTTAATTGTGTAAAACATAATAATATCAAACAAAATTTTTTTTTTTTTTTAAAAAATTGCCAGTGACGTAAAAATCGTCACGGAAATATTGCTATAAAACCCATGTTTTCTAATTTTAGTAAAATTTGAATTTTTCAGGGTGGGAAGATTTACAGTTAATATAAAAAAGATATCTCACAGTCCTCGCTATATTTATTACTCTTGCTGCCAGTCCATGCTTATTCAATGTTATACTATGCTTACTCTATGCCAATCCATGCTTGTTGAATGTTATACTATGCTTACTCTATGCCAATCCATGCTTGTTGAATGTTCTACTATGCTTACTTTATGCCAATCCATGCTTGTTGAATGTTCTACTATGCTTACTCTTTGCCAATCCATGCTTATTCAATGTTATACTATGCTTACTCTATTTCTGATATTTTGCTGCTTTTCTTTTGGTTTATTTTTTGTAAATTTATTGCTTTGCCTATTTAAGTCTTTTTTTGTGATGTGTTTTGCATAGCTTAAGTATTTTTTGTGATTGTTTGGAATCTTAAAAAAACATTGTGATTATTAGGCTCACTCCCAAAGCTTTTGACTCACCAAAAATCATCTGCTTTTGAAGAAGCCAACATTTTTCTGGCTGGTAAAAAAATGTTAAAATCTTGAATGCCAATTTGGGATACTATTCGGGAGCTAACATTGACTTGCAATCCCTTCCTGAAACACAATGCACTTTCTTTAACGGCTCTGACATGCATGAAATTCCCTGCAAAATGTTCATGATTTCTCTGAATTATTCCTTAAATCCTTTTCTCTAAATGCTGAAAAATGGCATGTGTAAGCGCTCAAAAATCCTGAATGTGTAATAATGCCCCACACAGCATGTAAAATTGTAAACACAAACAGAATGGTAAAATTCCTCTTCCTGCTTAATTTTTTCAATGATATTGAGCTAATGCAAACCCAATCATTAATCTATAAATTGTGAAGAAATGTTACGTTGTTTTACACATTAATCAAAATTTATAATTGTTTATCTTTCTATTTTTCTTCCCAACAAGTTTTGTAGGTTCACCTGAGGGATATTCCTACATTTGAAAGAAGTTTGCACTTTTTATCAAATTTGCTACCCTCCCTTCTTGCACACCATAATGTTAATTCCCTAACATGGTAACATTATACATAGGCTTCATATTGTCATAGGGATCATCTATCAAGATTTTATCACTAAGTATTGTGTGCAGTGGAATTAGCCAATCAGCATGATTAGTATTGCACGTTCATACCTAATTTGAATATTTCTGGGACTCTCCGCACAATGACAATCCCCTATTAGTTTTCGACAAATGTGAAAATATAAAAAGGTTCCATCTTTTGGAATAAGCTTGTGTCTTTACTACCATTGATACAAATTGTTCTAGTTGCTGTAGAGTGAGAGAAAATAAAACAAATTTGTTAGTTCTTAACTTAGAAGAGGTTATACAAATTCTGATTATAAAAATAGAGGTTATAAAAAATAGTCCAAAAAAAAAAAGCAGTTTCTTTTTAAAATTTGTTTTAAAAATAATATAGTTTTCCAGCACACAAAGATGTAGGGTACAATAATTTGCTTTGTTATTGTTTAATGATGTAAAACGAATCAACAATGTTTGTGTTTTGGGAATAAATTAAACATTACGTCTGTTTTTTGTGGATGTTGGAATTATTGAAGTATGGTTTAAATAGTGTGAAGTGAAAACTTAATTTTTTCATTGTAACTCATACGAAATTCAAGTTAAAACTGAAAATCTGCTTACTTTTTTGTATTTGATTTAAAAATGAAAGAATTTTGATCCCAATGGAAAAAGATATTGATGAACATCATGTGGATGTTTCAATATTTATTCAAACAGTTTTTATTGGACAGTACATAGCTTTTAAATTTCTTGTCCTATTCCAAGAAGAAAAAAAAAACGTGTGTTTTTCTTCAATTGGGGTGTTTTTTTTGGAGGGAGAAAGGGAATGGGGAGGGGGTGATTTTATTGTAGTTTGATGTGATTTGTTGTGTTTTTGAAAAAAAGTTTTGTAGAAAATTAACTACGTGATTCCACCCCCACTTACTAGCGGAGAGTCTGGTGCAGGAAAAACAGAAAACACCAAAAAGGTCATCCAGTATTTTGCCAACATTGCTAGTGCATCAGTAGGAAAACAGGAACAACAGGAGGGGGTGAAGAAGGTATTTTGATTCGTCGCTGAATTCCATCGGTCCAAGACTGGAGGTCACCACTATTCAGAGTGTCTTAAGAAATCAAGCTCACGCTTTCACCCCACCTTCATTCTTGTCTCCCTTGGCTGCTTACTCAGACCAAATGAAGCTGAAGCTGTTTCTGGTCTGAAATTCACTTTTGAGTTTTTGTCCAGAATATGCTCGATTCATTTGAGGTGTTGTTATGGGCACATACTGTCATATTTGTCTTGTGTACACGCACTGCTACGGTACCCGTTAATGTCTTGTCCTTTATATGTTTGAACATTTCCTGCTGAGATTTTTGTTACCTAGATTTAAAAAAAAATCAAAATCATTACAATTAAGTTCATTTTCTAAACAAGAACAAGAAATATCCTTACCTCTAATTAGGTAAGGCTCAATTATTTGTAAAAGTTTGTATTAAGAACAAAAATAAAGTGAAATGTGTTTAAATTTGATCAAAATTATTCAGATACTTCACATACAATACAACCTTCTGTTTACCAGCATAGCAAATAAGCCCCAATATATATATTTTGTGATTAAAAGGTATGTGATGCAGCATTTAAGTTTCACCTTTTGTACCAGCATAGCAAACAGACCAAAAGTAAATACATACATGATGACATTTATATGAGGTGCCTTTTCCAGGAGTTACAAAGCACCCAGAATGTTGCAACACAGTCCAGATCAACATAATAATAAACAAAAGAAGAGAACAAAAATGACACTTTATCATATAAATGTGTTTGCAGCAGTTTCTTATATTGTCCAAGTGAACTTGCATGGTTAATATTTGAGGGCATTGAGCTCCATACATACGGAAAACGGCAGCAGAAAATGCACGTGAACAAGCTTTAGTGTTACTTTCTATATTTTATGATTAGAAAGAATTTCACCAATCTCTGGTCAAACCTTTTTTGGCTTAAATTTAAAAAAATGTTTTGACAGTTACTTTTTTTCTGAAAATTTTGATTTCTTTGCTTGAACTTTTTTGCTGGCTATGAAAACAGATGAGACTTCACCGTTCTTTTCATTCAACCTATTTTTACTACATCCCTGTCTTTCCTGCTTTTGAAACCCACATTGTTCTAGTAACATTTGTTTGATTTGTTTTGCACAAAATTTATTCTGTATTTTAAAAGAATCCCTGTCTTTCATGCTTCTGAAACCCACATTGTTCTGGTAATATTTGTTTTATTTGTTTTGCACAAAATTTATACTGTATTTTAAAAGAATTTTTGGAATTGTCTGAAACCAGAAAAAAATGTGATTCAAATTAATAAGATGTTCTATTAATCATACACTGATTGGCCAGAGATGGATTTTCTTGTCAATAAAGCAAAATTAGCATGTAAATAAAACAGTTGATTTTAACAACAGAACATTTTACTTTTCTTAATTGAAAAATTGATTTTGATTTTGAGAAATTCTCTGTGCTTGTAATTTTATATGGCCATTGGTTACTGTACACCATTGTGTGCTAATAGAAATGTACTGTACATCTCTTCAAATTTGATCTGATTAGAAGGCCTCTTTTGTCAGAGATACAATTTTTGCCAAAATTCTTATGCATTTAAGTGCTTTAGTGTGTGTTAGTGTGTTATGTTGAATCTCTATGCTTTAGTGTGTTAGTGTATTATGTTGAATCTTTATGCTTTAGTGTGTGTTAGTGTGTTATGTTGAATCTCTATGCTTTAGTGTGTGTTAGTGTGTTATGTTGAATCTCTATGCTTTAGTGTGTGTTAGTGTGTTATGTTAAATCTATGTTCCTGCTCCTTTGCACCAAAATGAATTGAAAAGCAAACCATCTTGTACTTGTTTTCACAGCTTTGAATTGTTCCTATCCATGCAACAAGTTTGCACTCATTTATTGGAGAAGAAAATTATTTATTTTCTGCTGCATCTTTCTTAAATCTCCAATGAATCTTTTAATCTTTTGCATTTTTGCACATGGAAATCATCCATTGGTTAAAAGACACGCCGATTAGTAGCGACCTCCAGTCTTGGACAGTGCTTAGTGACTTGGAGCTGCAAAGCTCATATTTTTTCATGCTCTGTGCTTGGCCAATTTTTATTGGCCAAGTTATTTGAGCAGCCCACACTCCGACACTGAAGTTGGGGAGGCACAGCCCCCCAATGGCTAGGTGCCACTGGTGATGTTGGAAAGTCCTGGCTGTATGGTACATGAAGCCCTGGGCTACAGATGCTAGTGATGCCAATTTGTGCCAAATTATTTCTATGGAATCAAATATGTACAAGATTTCTTAAAGAATTCATCATCTGGTCTAAAAAAACAAAGTGCCATTTCATCAATTGATTAATACTGCTGGCATTTTGATTCAAAAGTAAGATCTAAAGATTATTACTTGCCATTTGTGATGTGGGTATTTAATACTGCAAAAGTACAGGCTATATCTTGCACTCAGAAATTTGTATGGTAATTTATTAGTTATTAATATTCATATCTTCTCTCAGCAGAATTTGTGGACCCTTCAAAATAGACTAGATTTGTTTAAAATCTTTCTTGGTGTATAAAAATATTTTGGTGGTATTTGTGAATTTTGGCATCGTGGCAGGTCTGTGGGTCATTCTCGCAGCTACTGTCCTAGTGTGCGTGTCCAGGTCATCATATCCATACACAGACTATTTACATATTATTAAATGGATTTTAGGTACTTAATGCAATACTATTAGATGAATGCTAAGTGAATTCCACTGTATTTCTTGTATGAACATTCAGTATGTATTTCATATAAATCAACATGTCTGAAACAAATTTACATATATTTATATTCAATTAAAAAAGAAGCCTTCCCATAGTTGGTCCACACATTGTTGAAGGTGGTCTGTTATGTTGTACCGCTTATATCAAGGTGCAAGATAACCAGACCACGAAATGACATATAAGCCTATCTGATGCAATTAGTAACTAGGCTGGTTTTATACTTCTTTATAAATTAATGAAAGTAATTGCTTTGCCAGTGGTTCAATCAAACTTAACATATCATGTTAATTCAAATTCCTGGAGATGAACGAAAATTAATTGAAAGACAAACGTACAGCTCTGTACACCTTGGAAAACTCACAGGAGGAGTTGAATCTGGAACTTAAACAAAAGTTGTAAAAATCGTTTTCAACGGGATTCTCTTTTCAAAATTCAGTAAGGGCATTATTTGTTTCCTTGCCGTAAACTCAAAAGAATACGGCCACAACTTGAACAAAAATTGTTTAAATTCAGCAAATATCACTCAAATTAAAGACTTTTTTTTTTTTTATTTTTTCTTGGAGTACAATTTTGAAAGTTTTTCTGCTGTAACCAACAAAGAATGAACTGCAAGCAATTATTTTCTTGGTTTTAAAGAAATAGGAATGAAAAAAAAAAGATTGCATGAAAGGCAATGGGCAGCGCACGGAAACGCACCTGAAGAACATGGCAGCAGAGCCGTGTGGATGATGGCTAGATTGCAAGCTGATCTTTCTGTCATTCATTTCATTGCTTCTACCTTCCCTCAATTAATCATGATTCTGCTTCACCACTACCTTAATGAGCTCTTTCCAAAACTTTTCTTTTGAACCCAAATTTGTATTAAAAAATCTGCACTTAAAATGATAATTCTGAAGCAATATCAAAATATTTACAAGATTCAGCAAAAATACTGAACAAGAAAATGTTCGTTTTAAAAGTATTTCTAAAATACATTTTCATTGCTCAATGTTTTAAGTTCTTATTAAGTTGTGCAGATCAAAATATCTGTAATATTTCTTGGATATTTCTTTAGCAATTTCTGAATATGTATGTGGAATTTACAATAAAAGTGAAACATAATAACAATTTATTGAATCAATCTATTGACCATTTTAAAATATTCCAAAAATTTGTTAGTATTTTTCAATTTTGCTACTTTTTTTCACACCATGAGCTCTTTCATATTTTGCTTTTAAAAGTGCAATTCTTGAAACAGGAAAAGAAAAATTACTGCTTCCCCCCCTCCCAACCCATAACTAATTTTCTTCTTTCAATATTAATTATGAAATGTTTCAGCTCACATAATGCCATGAAAAATCCCTCTTTTCCTTTGCTTTTTATTAACAATTTCTTATATCTTAACAACTCTCTTCCACACACGATGTGATATGATGATATAGGTCAATCTTGAAGATCAAGTTATTCAAGCTAACCCTCCACTGGAAGCCTGGGGTAATGCCAAAACCATCCGTAATGACAATTCATCTCGTTTCGTAAGTAGTTTCATTTTGTATTTTTTGCTAAATAAGATCAGATTTTATTTGGTTTATATTGCACAGTGATGTAAAGAAATGCATTCGAACAGAAAGACATTAAGAACGATAGCATAATACAGAACACAGGAGTAATTGCACACCAATGACACAAGAGTCCATCCATCAATACTTATTTCCACTGTGGTCCCTTATGGTCAAACGTAACACACGTCAGAAATAAGAACAAGCGTGAAGAAAAATATACAATTATGGGGTAAAAATATAAAAGGGGAAAGACTATCAAATCTACGGAATAATAGACAGCGATGCATGTTGAATAATGGGAAAATTTGACCCCATGTACCTTGACAGATAAAAAAAGAAAAAAATGTCCGAGTCATTGTTTATTGTAGAAGAACAGATTGTACTAAAAAGGAGAAAAGATAATGTTTTTATAAGAAACATAAAAATAACCTTTTTATTCTTTTCATGAATATACAAATTATCTTTAATAATTTATTCAATATGCAAATTACAGGGAAAATTCATTCGAATTCACTTTGGTGCTAATGGCAAGCTGGCAGGGGCAGACATTGAGACCTGTGAGTACTATATCTTTTCATTATTTTGGCATTAAAGTCATGCTTAATGGTCCTTTATACCATAGTCTACCCAAGCTGCTATGCAAGCAGATCAGATGGGCTACAACTGCAGAAGTAACATCAAAACCCACCCTCGTCTTGCCACGGGCGTAAGGAATATTCCCGTGAATTTTCATATATATCATAAGAGGACTTAAAGAAACAAATTGGTGTAAAAATTATGTTGATATCGTAGTCCGTTTAGGAGTAACAAATTGGTGCAAAAGCCATGTTAATATCTTATTCCAATTAGAAGTAACAAATTGGTGTCAAAACCATGTTGATATCTTCTGTTTAGGAGTTATTTCAATTCAATGATTTCATCACTGTTTAGAAAAGTGACCTTGCAGTTTACATTGTGATGTCATAAAGGCAGATCTAATACATTCATTTCTATCAAACAAACAAAAAAAAGTTTTTCTTTTTTAAGATCTTCAAGTAGCAGATGGACAAAGCATCTTCTTGTTTAGTGCTTGTTAAGTATTTTATTAACAAAAGAGACTTCCAATAATTTAGAAAGAGGCAATTAAATGTCAAAGAAATATGTAAAGATTGTCTTAGATCTGCCTTGATGACATCATACTGTACCCTGTGAGGTCACACTGGCAGAATCTTTGAAATGCAATAACCCCTAAACGGAATCAGATATCCACATGATTGTTCACCAATTTGTTTCGGTAATGGTCCTCAAACACGTACATGAAAGTGAAAATTCACTGGAATATATCTTTAATAAGCTCATGTAGTAGTAGCATATAAGCAGATTAGGTATGCTACTTTATAATCTGTAGGATCATATGCTTAATGGTATTTTTTAAATCTGCAAAAGATCAGGTGGGACTTCCGTGTGGGGTAGGGGTAGGTTTCATTGGCTTCCTTTTCATCACTGGCAATGCACTGACACTTGTAATATATTTCTTATCTTATTTGCTTTAAAAAAAAAAAAAAATCAGCCTTTGACCATGTCATCTGCCCCGAAAACTCTATTATTCTCTGTATTATTTTAATTGATATGATGTGACATCCAGGTATATAGACTTCTAACACCAGCCAATTTATGTGAAATTTGATATTCTTGCAGTGACTAAAAACTTTCATTTGTTATTCTGCACTGCCAAAAATAATTTCACAAAATGAGTTAACTACTTTCTGAAATTCAGAAAAATGCAAAATAAAAGCTTACTTCCTTAACCCAAAATGGAAACATACTTTATAGGCAGAAGGAAATAGAGATTTTATTGATATAGAAAATATTTGAGGAATGGCAAACAAGATCCGATTTTACCAATTCAACATTCATTGTATTGAAAAGATTTTCCCAAATCCCAAATGGTTCATAATCTGAATGTTCCCAGATCTTGTGTAATACCTATAAAGAGAAAGTACTGTTTCTCACGTCTTGTGTGATCTCATTCACTTTTAAATTTCATCTGAAGCTGCCAAAGAATTTCAAAAAATTGTAATTATTAGGTTATGGTTTTCTTAAAAAAAAACAGTTTACTGTGGATATTAAATGTAAAAATTCATTTACAGATCTTCTGGAGAAATCTCGTGTGATTCGTCAAGGCCCTGGAGAACGTTCCTATCATATATTCTACCAGCTGTGCACCGGTATTCTTCCTGGCGTCTTGGGTAATTTATCTTAATCCACAATTATATCATTTACTTCTTTTACCAAGTGGTACCATTGAAAAAGCGGTTTAAAAAAGGACTACTCGTCCATCTTTTTAGCTGAGGCAAAGGCCATCCTTCTCGCCCTCAACTTTATTGAGTACTCGCTGCTCAGCCACTTTGCCATCTTCTCCGACTTCAAGGCTGTTTTTACTTCTTTACTCAATCTTAATTGGGATAACTTCACATCCCACCTCTTCATCTGGAAACTCCTTTCTCCTACCCTCTGAAGGAAAAGTATTTTTTCTTCTGGATACCCAGCCATGTTGGCATCCCTGGCAATGACAGGGCTGATACAGCCACTAAGCTTGCCCTCACCCACCCCCCCCCCCCTACCCCATTTCCAAAAACCCTTTCTGACATCAAACCGCTTATCGCCCCAAATGTCTTTGATGACAGAGAAATTACAATCTTGGACGAAACTTGTTGCAACACTTCATGAAAATTTGAATTGGGAAGGGGAAGGGGGTGATTTTAAAATCGAGGAAGGAAATAATGAAGAATTACAACACAAAGTATTTAGCTTTGTCCATGATTGTAGAATAAAGTAACATAACACTTTCTCTTCATTCCACAGACACCCTCTTGATTACTAACAAGCCAACGGATTACATGTTTATCTCACAGGGAACTACTGAAATTGACTCCATGGATGATGAGGATGAAATGAATGCAACTAATGTAAGACTATTCATTTCAAAATATGTATCGTTATCTTTATTATTGATATTATTATTATTAATATTATTATTAATATTATTATTATTATTCTTCTTCTTATTATTATTGTTATTAATGTTATTATTATTATTATTATTATGATTATTATTATTATGATGATGATTATTATTATAATTATTATTATTATGATTATGATTGTTATTATTATTATTATTATTATTGTTATTATTATTATTAGTATTAGTATTAGTATTATTATTATTATTATTATTATTATGCCACATTTTTTAAGTTCTCAAATAAAACCAAGTCTGCTCCAAGACTTTACAATTAAAATGCAACAGCAAAAAGATATATAAAAAACAAAAATACAGAAATCAAAGAGATGGTGATGTAACAAAATTCAGGTGTTGAAATGTTGAAGAAATGAATGTGTCTTTAGAGCACATTTGAAGCCATTAAAGTTATTGGTGGGTAAGATGGATGCAGGGCGACTGTTCCACAGGTGAAGAGCAGCCCAGAAGGAATATTTTTCACCAAGTGATGTATTGATTCGTGGAACAGTCAGTGTCAAAGTTGATTGGGTTCTCAGTGATTTGGTTTAAGAGATCATTTCCTTCATGTAGCTGGGTGCCGATCCATGAAGAGCATTAAAAGATTGTGTATGATGTTCAACCTATAACAGGTAGCTAGTGTAGTTCCTTTAAGATGGGAGAAATATCATCATATTTGGAGAAATTTGGTGAGAGTATGCAAATTTTAATTCTGTCATTTATATCTATTCCAAGCTGCTGTACTTTTAGATTAACCTCTCTTTGAATAAACCATTTGTTATATAACCTCTCTGGCACTATTGACCGTGTGCTAACAAGTCTCAATCATTCAGCAAGTTTGAACCTAAGTGGTTTCTGAGGGGCTCTTTAAGCAGTCAGAATAGGTATTCTTTGATGGTCAGGAAGCTATTCAAACTATTTTTGAATTATCACATGACATGGAGAGTTCCTACTTTAAACACCACCTCAATTTTATTGAGTACACTCCCCTCAACCGCTTTGCCATCTTTTGGGAAAACCCTCCTCATCATTCATAAACTTCTATCACCCTCCTTCCCCCTTCCCTAGTCCCTGGTGCAGGAAAAGCATCCATTGTTATGGATACCCAATCACGTAGGCATTCCTGGCAATGACAAAGCCGACGTGGCTGTCAAACAATCTCTCATTCTCTCCTACCCCCTTCCCTAAAACACATGCTGAGATCAAACCGCTTAGTATTTCCTATGTCTATCACCGCTGGCAATCAAATTGGAACACCCACACTGGAAACAAACTTTACAACATTCAGCCTTCTATTCCCACCAACCCCACTTCCCACAAGCACTCTCGTAAAACAAAATGTCATGAAGACTTCACTTGCCTCAAAATAAGTCAACCCACCTCTCGCATTCTCATCCAATCCCTCCCAATCCCTGGCCTCTATGCAATAACTGTCACGAGCCCCTTACAGTCAAGCACATCGTTGACTGTCCTCTCTTCACCAACCCCAGAGCTTCACTCAATCCCTTCAACTCCATTGCCAAGCTCTTCTGCAGAAAATCCCCAGATGAAATCATCTTCTTCCTTCAACATTCCTGCTACTGTAACTATATCTAACTTATCTTGTCCTATCCGTGTCTAGACTTTTACCTACCTCCTGCACTTTACCCCCCCCCCCTCCATAGTTGTCGTGGTGCCGCTAAACCTCACCAAACAAACAAACCACCTGATATGATGATGGGGGTGTTTCACTTTCATCTCGAAATCTATTGAGATATCAGAAAGGATTTATACTGACATGTTATCAATCTTATAGGACTTGTACCCCTGACATGTTATCAATCTTATAGGACTTGTACCCCTGACATGTTATCAATCTTATAGGACTTGTACCCCTGACATGTTAGCAATCTTATAGGACTTGTACCCCTGACATGTTATCAATCTTATAGGACTTGTACCCCTGACATCTTATCAATCTTATGGCACTTGTACCCCTGACATCTTATCAATCTTATAGGACTTGCACCCCTGACATCTTAGCAATCTTATAGGACTTGTACCCCTGACATGTTATTAATCTTATAGGACTTGTACCCCTGACATGTTAGCAATCTCATAGGACTTGTACCCCTGACATGTTATCAATCTTATAGGACTTGTACCCCTGACATGTTATCAATCTTATAGCACTTGTACCCCTGACATGTTATCAATCTTATAGAACTTGTACCCCTGACATCTTATCAATCTTATAGGACTTGTACCCCTGACATCTTATCAATCTTATAGGACTTGTGCCCCTGACATGTTATCAATCTTATAGGACTTGTACCCCTGACATGTTATCAATCTTATAGGACATGTACCCCTGACATTATCAATCTTATAGGACTTGTACCCCTGACATGTTATCAATCTTATAGGACTTGTACCCCTGACATCTTATCAATCTTATAGGACTTGTACCCCTGACATGTTAGCAATCTTATAGGACTTGTACCCCTGACATGTTATTAATCTTATAGGACTTGTACCCTGACATGTTAGCAATCTTATAGGACTTGTACCCTGACATGTTAGCAATCTTATAGGACTTGTACCCTGACATGTTATCAATCTTATAGGACTTGTGCCCTGACATGTTATCAATTTTATAGGACTTGTACCCTAACATGTTATCAATCTTATAGGACTTGTGCCCCTTATATGTTATCAATCTTATAGGACTTGTACCCCTGACATGTTATCAATCTTATAGGACTTATACCCTGACATGTTACCAATCTTATAGGACTTGTACCCTGACATGTTATTAATCTTATAGGACTTGTACCCTGACATGTTAGCAATCTTATAGGACTTGTACCCTGACATGTTATCAATCTTATAGGACTTGTACCCTGACATCTTATCAATCTTATGGCACTTGTACCTGACATCTTATCAATCTTATAGGACTTGCACCCTGACATCTTAGCAATCTTATAGGACTTGTACCCCTGACATGTTATTAATCTTATAGGACTTGTACCCTGACATGTTAGCAATCTCATAGGACTTGTACCCTGACATGTTATCAATCTTATAGGACTTGTACCCTGACATGTTATCAATCTTATAGCACTTGTACCCTGACATGTTATCAATCTTATAGAACTTGTACCCTGACATGTTATCAATCTTATAGGACTTGTACCCTGACATCTTATCAATCTTATAGGACTTGTGCCCTGACATGTTATCAATCTTATAGGACTTGTACCCCTGACATGTTATCAATCTTATAGGACATGTACCCCTGACATTATCAATCTTATAGGACTTGTACCCCTGACATGTTATCAATCTTATAGGACTTGTACCCCTGACATCTTATCAATCTTATAGGACTTGTACCCCTGACATGTTAGCAATCTTATAGGACTTGTACCCCTGACATGTTATTAATCTTATAGGACTTGTACCCCTGACATGTTAGCAATCTTATAGGACTTGTACCCCTGACATGTTAGCAATCTTATAGGACTTGTACCCTGACATGTTATCAATCTTATAGGACTTGTGCCCCTGACATGTTATCAATTTTATAGGACTTGTACCCCTAACATGTTATCAATCTTATAGGACTTGTGCCCCTTATATGTTATCAATCTTATAGGACTTGTACCCCTGACATGTTATCAATCTTATAGGACTTATACCCCTGACATGTTACCAATCTTATAGGACTTGTACCCCTGACATGTTATTAATCTTATAGGACTTGTACCCCTGACATGTTAGCAATCTTATAGGACTTGTACCCCTGACATGTTATCAATCTTATAGGACTTGTACCCCTGACATGTTATCAATCTTATAGGACTTGTACCCCTGACATGTTATCAATCTTATAGGACTTGTTCCCCTAATAATAAAATAACTCAAATCACTCTTGTCAAAATTGTACAGCTGAATTGAATTTGAAACACCTTCGTGGTCTAGCGGTTATATCACCTTGACAAGGTAAAGGTCCTGGGTTTGATCCCTGGTGTAATTTCATTCAGCAGTTTTCCACATCTGATCTATCAAACAGCCTTGGCCATCTCTATAAACTTAGCTGTTAAGAAAAGGATGTAAAATACCCAAACTGCCAACCATGCCAAATAATTGCCAACATTTGTCTTGACAATGCTACTATGGGAAATCAAATATCCATATCTAAATTTTTGGTGTTTGAATTGGCGGATAGAAGGTAGTGGGAGGATAATGTTGAGATTCGTACTTGGTTGGCTTATAGATAATCAGTTTGGCTTTGTCATCTACGCTATCTTCTGGTGGATGAAGCCACTTATATCTAAAATAAACAATTAATGATGATTTGATGTGCTCTTTACAGAATGCCTTGGGAGTTCTGGGTTTCAGTGATGATGAGAAAATATCTCTTTACAAATTGACCGGTGGTATCATGCATTTTGGCAACGTCGTATGGAAACAGAACCCTCGCGATGAGCAGGCAGACATTGAGAATCCTGAAAGTAAGTAATGAGCGAAGAAACAGGTGTTTTTTTTATTGAAAGGGAGGGTAAAGGTTGAGACCAATAATGATTAAAAACAAAAGTAATCAATTCCGTAAATACTTTCTTAAGTGTAAAATGTTACCCTAGTTTGCTTAAATAAGTGGCAGGTGGTGAGCAGGGTGGTGAGACGATGAGCAGATTGGTGAGCAGGGGAGTGAACAGGACAGTGAGTAGGATGGTGAACAGGGTGTGAGCAGAGGGTGAGCAGGGAGTGAGCAGGAGGGTGAGCAGATTGGTGATCAGGAGGGTGAGCAGGATGGTGAGCAGGAGTGTTAGCAGGACGGTGAGCAGGAGGGTGAGCAGGGAGTGAACAGGATGGTGAGTAGGATGGTGAGCAGGGGGTGAGCAGGGAATGAGCAGGGGTGAACAGGATGTTGAGTGGGGAGGGTGAGCAGGGAGTGAGCAGGGAGTGAGCAGGAGCGTGAGCAGGATGTTGAGTAGGACGATGAGCAGGAGAGTGAGCAGGATGGTGAGCAGGGATTGAACAGGACGGTGAGTTGGATGGTGAGCAGGGGGTGAGCGAGCAGATTGGTGAGCAGGGGTAAGCAGGGAATGAGCAGGAGGGTGAGCAGGGAATGAGCAGGAGGGTGAGCAGGGGTGAACAGGAGTGTGAGCAGGGGGTGAGTAGGGAGGGTGATCAGGGGGTGAGCAGATTGGTGAGCAGGGGTAAGCAGGGAATGAGCAGGAGGGTGAGCAGGGGTGAACAGGATGGTGAGTAGGGAGGGTGATCAGGGGGTGAGCAGATTGGTGAGCAGGGTTAAGCAGGGAATGAGCAGGAGGGTGAGCAGGGGTGAACAGGATGGTGAGCAGGGGGTGAGTAGGGAGGGTGATCAGGGGGTGAGCAGAGAGTGAGCAGGAGAGAGAGAGCAGGATGGTGAGCAGGGAGTGAGCAGAACAGTGAGCAGGGGGTGAGCAGGGTGTGTTGTGTTGTACTTATAAATCACAAAGTATTTAAGGGTTCATGGAAAGCGAACCGCTCTGCTCTCCTCAAAATTTTCAGGCTCACCATTCGTGCCAAGCTTGACTATGGCAATATTGTTTACTGTGTCGCTCACAACTCATACCTCAACCACATTAACACCATCCAAAATGAAGCCCTCAGGCTTTGTCTAGGAGCCTACAGGACCTCCCCAATCACTAGCCTTCATGTTGAAGCCAACGAACCCCCCTTTCTACTTAGATGTAAAAAGCTTAGCCTCTCCTATGCTTTTAGAGTCCTCACCAACACCCAGAACCCTGTTTACAACCTCATTAGGTACCCCAATTTCTCCTCCCTCTTTGATAGGACTAAAACCCTATCGCCCCCTTCAGCTTACGCATTAAATCAGACCTCTTTCAACTTGGCATCAACCCCGCCACTCGGCACCTATTCCTGGCCCACTTTTCCGCCTTGGGCCACCCCCTTCCTTCTGTCCACCTAGACCTCTCCACTTATAACAAAACTCAAACTCACCCTAATCTCTTCATCAATCTCCACAACCAAATCAAAGACCAACTCTCAAATTACACCTCCATCTATACTGATGGCTCCAAGGAAGGCTACAAGACAGCTGCTGCTGCCATCATCCAAGACATCACTCTCAGTAGCAGACTTCCTGACCACTCATCCATCTTTTCAGCCGAGGCTAAGGCCATTCTCCTCGCCCTCAACTTTATTGAGTACTCTCCTCTTAGTCACTTTGCCATTTTCTCTGACTCAAAGGCTGTTCTTACTTCATTACTCAATCTTAAATGGGATAACCTCACCTGCCACCTCCTCCTCCGAAACTCTTTTCTCCCACCCTCTGCAGGAAAAGTGTTCTTTTCTTCTGGATACCCAGCCATGTTGGCATCCCTGGCAATGACAGGGCTGATACAGCCGCTAAGCTTGCCCTTAACCTCCTCCCTTCCCTTTTCCCAAAACCCTCTCTGACATCAAACCGCTTATCGCTTCTCTTGTTCGTGACCGCTGGCAAACCTTATGGAACTTCCAAATTGATAACAAACTCCATGTTATCCAGCCCACAATCCCGATCAAATCCACCATCAACAACCTTTCTCGTATCGACAACGCTCATATTACCCGCCTTAGAATTGGTCACACCCACCTCACTCACTCCCACCTCCTTATTGGTTCCCCCAACCCCTCTGTAACAATTGCCACTGCATCCTTACAATCCAACACGTTCTCCTTGCTTGCCCCCTGTACAACCTTCCCAGAGCTTCTCTCGCCCCCACAACTCTATTGCTGAGTTCTTCCAAAAAAATCCTCCAGATAAAATAGTCTCCTTCCTTCAGCATGCATCCCTCTACAACCATATTTAATCCTCCTCTTCCACCCCCTCTCTACTTTGTTTTTAGTTTTACCCATGCACCTCCTCTCTCGATCACAGCTTTCTGGCTTTTGTTCTTGAATTTCTCTCATTCTTCCCCTGGTCTCTTTCCTTACTACCTCTAAAATGATCTGACCTCTCAGGCACAATTTGACCTTCGTTGTCGTGGTGCCGTTAAGACCTCATCAAACAAACAAACAAACAAACATGGAAGTCACAGCTTTGCGTCCCTTTGCTGTGAGATAATGAAAAGTTTGATTCATAGCATCTAAAGAATTCATAATCAATTCTAACAATATTTTGTTTTCTTTGTAGTTGCTGATAAGGTTTCCTTCCTCTTGGGACTTCAGACAGCTGACTTGGTGAAGAACATTCTCCGTCCTCGTATCAAGGTTGGCAGTGAATACGTACAGCAGGGCAGAAACAAGGCACAGGTATGGTCTCACAAATTCAGGGTTTTTAGATGATAAAGCAAGAAGACCAAGCATTAATATTCACATAGAAGTGAAACATTAAGAAGTAAATGAATGAATAAGTGTAAGCTCTGATTATGAGTACCACTTTCATAGTGTTCCCAGCATATCATGTCAAGGACATATATTTTTCATTTCATATAATGCGCAAAATTCAGCGTCGCAACGAATTAGTTTGACAGTTGTTTCATAAATCACAATGAAGGCTTCTGTTACCACTGACAGTGGCAGTGATTTCTTTTTAACATCGGGGGATGAACCCAGACAGTAGTCTAGCCAACCATATAGCCTTTCTATAAGGCTTCATTTTTTAGGGGTACATAATGATATTCGTCCCCCCAACAAAATTATTGGATTATTGGGGGGACATGTCCCCTGTTCCCCCTCCCCCTAGGATCTTTGCCAATGATGACTTGACCTTTTAATTCCTGCACAGGTTATCTATTCTGTGGGTGCCCTTTGCAAGGCCATCTACAACAAGATGTTTAGCTGGATGGTGACCCGTGTCAACAAGACCCTGGATACCAAGGCCACTAAGAATTTCTTCATCGGTGTACTGGATATTGCCGGTTTTGAAATTTTTGAGGTTTGTTTGGAATTGTGATTATCACAAGTTTCACCTTATGTAAATACAGCATCTAATCAGAGTTATTATATTGGTTAAGTTATTGATATCCAATCAAGAGTTACGATATTGGTTTAGTTATTGAAATCTAGTCAAAGTTATTATGATGGTTTAGTTATTGATATCTAGTCAGAGTTATTATATTGGTTAGGTTATTGATATCTAGTCAGAGTTATTATATTGGTTAAGTTATTGATATCTAGTAGTCAGAGTTATCATATTGGTTTAGTTATTGATATCTTTTCAGAGTTATTATATTGGTTTAGTTATTGATATCTAGTCACAGTTATTATATTGGTTTAGTTTATGATATCTAGTCAGACTTATTATATTGGTTTAGTTATTGATATCTAGTCAGAGTTATTATATTGGTTTAGTTTATGATATCTAGTCAGAGTTTTTATATTGGTTTAGTTATTGATATCTAGTTAGAGTTATTATATTGGTTTAGTTTATGATATTATATTGGTTTAGTTATTGATATCTAGTCAGAGTTATTATATTGGTTTAGTTTATGATATCTAGTCACAGTTATTATATTGGTTTAGTTATTGATATCTAGTCAGAGTTATTATATTGGTTTAGTTATTGATATCTAGTCACAGTTATTATATTGGTTTAGTTATTGTTATCTAGTCAGAGTTATTATATTGGTTTAGTTATTGTTATCTAGTCAGAACTATTATATTGGTTTAGTTATTGATATCTAGTCAGTTATTATATTGGTTTAGTTTTTAATATCTAGTCAGTTATTATATTGGTTTAGTTATTGATATCTAGTCAGTTATTATATTGGTTTAGTTATTGATATCTATTCAGAGTTATTATACTGGTTTAGTTTATGATATCTAGTCACTTATTATATTGGTTTAGTTATTGTTATCTAGTCAGAGTTATTATATTGGTTTAGTTATTGATATCTAGTCACAGTTATTATATTGGTTTAGTTTATGATATCTAGTCACAGTTATTATATTGGTTTAGTTATTGATATCTAGTCAGAGTTATTATATTGGTTTAGTTATTGATATCTAGTCAGAGTTATTATATTGGTTTAGTTTATAATATTTAGTCACAGTTGTTATATTGGTTTAATTTTTAATGGATTGGTTTAGTTATTGATATCTATTCAGAGTTATTATACTGGTTTAGTTTATGATATCTAGTCACTTATTATATTGGTTTAGTTATTGATATCTAGTCAGTTATTATAATGGTTTAGTTATTGATATCTAGTCAGTTATTATATTGGTTTAGTTTATGATATCTAGTCACAGTTATTATATTGGTTAGTTATTGATATCTAATGAGTTTTTATATTGGTTTAGTTATTGATATCTAATCAAGAATTACTATATTAATTAAGTTATTGATATTGAATCAATTTATTCATGGAGCTGAGGAAGTGGAGCTAAGGAAGTGGGGCGAAGGAGGTGGGGATGAGGAAGTGGGACTAAAGAGGTGGGATTGAGGAGGTGGGGCTGAGAGGGTAGAGGTGGGGAGGAGTAGGTAGGGAGGAGAACAATTGAGCAAATACAGTGGGACTGAGGAGGTGGGGCAGAGGAGGTGGGTCAGAGGAGGTGGGGCAGAGGAGGTGGGGCTGAGGAAGTGGGACTAAAGAGGTGGGATTGAGGAGGTGAGGCTGAGGAGGTGGGGCTGAGAGCGTAGAGCTGAGGAGGTGGGGAGGAGTAGGTAGGGAGGAGAACAATTGAGCAAATACAAAAGTTATCAATTTTGCCTTTTCAATTTGACACATTTTTCTGTAAAGGCCTTATTGGAGATGTGTGATATACTGCTCCTAATAACTAAACCTTTATATTGATTTGAAAGTCATTTCCAGTTGTGAAAGATTGTGTCAATAAAGGGGTATTATAATGTCCTTGCATCAGTCATGAGAATTTTGTTTCTTCCAATTCCACAGTTCAACAGTTTTGAACAGATCTGTATCAACCTCACCAATGAGAAACTGCAGCAGTTCTTCAACCACCACATGTTCATCCTGGAACAAGAGGAATACAAGAGGAGGGCATCAACTGGGAGTTCATCGATTTCGGTCTTGATCTGCAGGCCGGTATCACCCTCATAGAAGGGGTAAGGGTTCTTTAGATTATTACTTATTGCCCGTCACCTGCTACTGATTAGGCCACCAACAAAATTGTGCCACAATCCTATGTCCCTGGCCATCTGTTTAAGTTCCCACCATGAATGGCCAGTTTTCTGAGTGTCTGCAAGCAGGTCGCATAACTAAGAGTTCTTCGTCAGCTTTGCTTCCTCTTCCCCTGGGAGTTCCAGGTTGAGGCCTGCCTGGTAATATTGGTAGGAGGCTTCCTTAAGGTGTGGCAAATCCACCCCCACCTTCACTTCTCTGTAGGAGTTCATTATACTATTGTGTCCCTTTAAAACAAGATCATGAAATACCACGCTCAGGTCCAGGCAGCAAGGGTAATTTTAAAGGTTCGAAGTAAACTTGTTGAATTTGCTTCACAATTGTCTGAAATCAAATAAAACTGCAGGTTTTCATCATTTTAAACTGCAGGTTTTCATCATTTTAAGCTGTAGGTTTTCTTCATTTTAAGCTGCCGGTTTTCATCATTTTAAGCTGCAGGTTTTCATCATTTTAAGCTCTCGATTATTAAAAAAGTTATTTCAGTACTTGTTCCTTCTTTGACACATGTTTAATATATCATTATCAAATTATGGTTTCCCAGATAAAATGAATTTTGCCTAAGTTATACTAGTTTACCAGAAAGGATATATTGTAATTACACATTAGCTGGTCCTGTCCTTAAAAAAATAAACACTCAGACCCGATGTCAAAGTTAAGCAGATCGGGCCAGACATTTTCCTATCATTTTTCAATCTTTTTCGTTATTTTGAAACCACAAGCATTTAAGCTCAGATTCCACTCGCTGATAATATTCCAGACACCACTTACTCAAATTACACCCACGTGTCCAAAGATAATTGCACACAGTAAATACAGTTCATAAAAGTTCACACAGTAGTTGTAACTACTTCTGGCAATAAGGGAACCATTGTTTTCTTTGATAACCCCAACTGACCTTTTAGGTAAACAAGGTGTTTCATTACATGCATGCCATATCAACTGTCAATCATTTAGCAAGAGGTTTGTTTTAGGGAGGATAATTGGTTATATTAGTCACATTATTTAGGTTTGTGGTTTGGACTGGCTGGAACAGAATTTTAAGGAGAGCCACAGCTAATGAGTTCAATATATGCACTACCCTTGTCTTTTTAAGAATGGATTTGTGTTTTAATTCCTCTGAAAAGTATTTTTTCTTTGTGTATTCAAAATTTGTATTGTTTAAGATAAAGAACAATCAAAGATCTGTCTGGAATTTCTTTCAGTATCTTTCCTAAATTTTAATTCTTAAAATTGATTTGAATCTCATGGCCACTTAGATGTAGAATGAAAGTATACAGGGCTGTAATTCTTACCCTGAAAGTAGGGGGAACATGGCCTCTTATCCAAAAAGTGGTAGAGACAAGAAACAGATTTTCGCAAAAATGTACTGATTTTTAATTTTTTTATGGAAAAGTGGGGAGGGGGAACATATTCCCCCTGTCCCCCTGGTAATTAAGGCCTTGAGGGTATATGATGAAGATCCAAAATTTGCTATCAGAATCAGCTGCTGAGAGGGTATTCATTCAACTAAAAAAACATTGCTTTTGGGCTTCATAAGGTACATCTCCTTTAATAGTAATTTTTTGTTAGAATCCTAGTGTAGCAGTACAACTTCGGCAAAATGTGTTTCTTGTTGTAATACAACTTTATTCTGTTATAAAAATAACTGAAAATTGTAAGATTTTTTGTTTTAATAATGTAATTTAATGAAAAATAATAGTATAAGAAATGCAAAATAAACTTGATTAAAATCCATATAACAATTACCGCTATACTAATTTCTCTAGATGTTGATTCTTTATCAATTTTTTTGAAAATGTTTATTAAATATAATTCCTTTGATTTTTAGCCTATGGGTATCTTCCAAGTGCTTGAAGAAGAGTGCATTGTCCCCAAGGCTACCGACAAGACCTTCCTGGAGAAGCTGACCAGCCATCAAGATGGAAAGTCTCCCTGCTTCAGTAAACCCAGCATCGCCGCCCAGAGGGCCCATGTTCATGAGATTCACTTTGAGCTTCATCACTACGCTGGAACTGTGAGTTTGATCTAACTTTCATCTTAGTATATGGTAGTGCATGAGTGTAGCTAGTGGGGTCGACTGGGCTCTTCAACATCCTCAAAAGGTCCATACATTTTGCTAAATGGTCCATACATTTTGCTAAAAGGTCCATAAATTTTGCTAAAATGTCTATAGATTTTGGTAAAAGATTCAGATTTTGCTAAAAGGTCCATACATTTTGCTAAAAGGTCTATACATTTTGCTAAAAGGTCCATACATTTTGCTAAAAGGGTTCAAATATTTTGCTAAAAGGTTCATAAATTATGCTAAACAGTCCATGAATTTTGCTAAAAGGTCAAAATATTTTGCTGAAAGGTTCATGAATTATGCTAAACAGTCCATAATTATTGCTAAAATGTCTGAATATTTTGCTAAAAGGTTAATAAGCTTTGTTAAAAGATCCATAAATTTTGATAAACTGTCCATGAATTTTGCTAAAAGGTCCAAATATTTTGCTAAAAGGTTCATAAATTATGCTAAACAGTCCTTGAATATTGCTCAAATGTCTGAATATTTTGCTAAAAGTTTAATAAACTTTGTTAAAAGATCCATAAATTTTGATAAACTGTCCATAAATTGGGCTAAAACATTCCATAAATTTTGCTAAAAGGTGCATACATTTTGCTAAGCAGTCCATACATTTTGCTAAATGGTTTATACATTTTGCTAAATGGTCCATACATTTAGCTAAGTGGTCCATACATTTTGCTGATGAACTGTCAGCCATAAATCTTTATCAAGTTTTTTGATAGAATAAATGAAAACACCACCAACATTTCTGTTTGTTCGACCCTATTTTGACTAGCTTTTTGGAGGCAGCTAGCTACAAATCTACAAAACCTGCAAATCTACAAACTTGATTTATGTATCTGTTTATCCAAGGTACCGTACAATGTAGACATGTGGCTGGACAAGAACAAGGATCCTCTTAATGAGGCTGTGGTTGAATTGTTCCGTAAATCCACTGAACCGGTCCTGGGTCTCCTCTTTGTTGAAGTTGGAAAAAGTAAGTGTGAAGTCTCATTGTGTGTTTTGCTCTTTTTTTGTAATTTCTTTTTTTAAGAGAGATGTTGGGAGTAATCTTCTGAGTGATGAAATTTTTTACTTGAAAGAAACTGGTAACAATTTTGTTGTCTTGGCAGTAGTTTCCTGCCTTATATAAAATTATTAGATGCGGAGTATTTGCACCTACATTAAAGCTATAGGAATATATACATGATATACTGATTATATTTCCTTTAAAATATAGAAACTACTAAAGTATTTGACGTAATAAGTGCCTGGGGCGGTTACGAAAATAAGATTACTCCACTTTCAGGTCCAAAGCTTCTTCCTAATAAGCACCCATGCTCTTAGGTTGCATGCAGTGTGCTATTAGAACTGCAATGTGTGAATTGGTTCTATACTAGCCCCACAATAACCACCACAGAAACATCGTAAAGGTCACACGCAAAATTAGCAAAGAATGTTAGTAACAGAACTTGAGTATTTAAGTCTTCAAATTATTTGAATGAATTACGTTATAAGTCAAAAAATGTTGGGTGGGTGCTTATTAGAGCAGTGGCACTTATTACGTCAAATACGGTATTTGATATGATTTAGTTTTACCCTTTTATTCTTGAAGCAATACTATTTTTTCTTGGATAAAAAGATATTTGAAGAATCAAGAAATAGTTTTTTATGTTTACATTCCATCTTGAGTGGATTGAAAGCATGTTAGGTGTGATTGAAAACAGAAAAATGTACAATATCTAATAGAAAAGATGAAAAGTATCTAATAAATAAGTTGCTCGATTGAACACAGCAAATATTGTGCTATTTGTGAAAAGGACTGAATATTTCCTATATTTGTGAATGTCAAATTATAATTACATTTAATCTATGTTTTGCTTATGTTTTTGTTTATTGGCATTTACCAAATATATTTCTTTTGCTAGAGGAACTGCCATTCTTCTGAGGTGACGTTGATTTAATCCATTAATTTTTCTTTAAAAAAGCAAAAATGAGAGCTGTTGACAATGTGATGACCAGGAGAGATTTGAAATGTCTTTATATACCATTCTAAAACTCATTAGTATGTGGTAACGTGGTAGCCGCAAGGCACCATAGAAGCATTATTGGGAACACAAAGTAGCAATCAGGTAATTTTGTACATACCATGTACATCTGCTTAAAAATCATGCAGATATGCCCTCTTTCCTCCTTGCTATGAAAACACATTTTTATACCAGCTGCACCTATTGTTCAGAGATTAATTGGTTCTGTAAACAATTTATCCACTCAATATTTATATTTACTGTGCACGAGTGACATTAAAGGTCAATGGTGGTCAATTGTTTGTTTTACTGAACCGCCGAAATTGGGCAAAAACGGCGGTTGGGGAATAAAGGAGATATACACAACATGTACTTCGTTGATTCACTATCAAAGCCATTTTGGAACACAATTTGCGGAACACAATTTGCAGTAGCATTTTGTGTGTATTAGAGGGACTTAATCATTATCATATTATTATTGTCAATTATTCTATTTTTTAATCTTCTTTTTTTGTTTTGTGTTACGTTCAATTCTTGTCTTATTCGTACATCACATTTTAGGTGTTGTCGGCAAAAAGAAGAAAGGTGGTTCTTTCCAGACTGTGTCAGCTCTTCACAGAGTAAGACAAAATGCTTAAGAAAGCAAAGCAAGTCACCCGGGCTTACTTACTCACCATCAAATTGCATTTTGTTGCCTAGCAACCAAACATTTCACGGACTGTCTTTCTTTTTGAAATACAAAGAAATTCATGCTGCTGACTGTTACTTGCATTTCATGCACAAAGACGCTTTCTTGTTCAAATAAAGTCATTCACACCCCATAAAGTATAATTCACATGCCAGATAATTTCCTAACTTTTTGCTCTTTCCCTCTTCTATAATAAAATATTCCAAGAGCACAACACTTGTTCTTTGCATGATCACTAAAGCAAAATGACCCTGCCAACTGCTTGTTAAAAAATTGAGTTCTCTGGCACTCCCCAATTTGTTCACATATTTTTCACAAAATGCATGTCAAAGCAAAAACCATTTTTGGTTCCGATGCAATAGCACTAGGAACCTATGTGGTCATGATGGCGTGTGTGTGTGTATGTATGTGGGTATGTATGCACTCACAGAAGTAGTATGTATGTCTGTCTGTATATATGTATGTATGTTTGTGACACCCAGCTCGTAAAGACGATATCTCAAGAATGATACTCTAGATTCATGTCATATGTGGTACACAGATAGCTTATGGTTTGCAGATGTGCCCTATTTTTTTTAAGGTGATGTCTGGCATATTAATGAATAGGCGGGCTTAACGTAAAAATCTTGAAATGTTTATATTTTAGCAACTGCATGTCTGTTTTGTTTCAGATTTGGTGTAATTTAATTTCATTAATATACTTATTGGGCTGGGCTTAATATTATTTTGCTGTAAAAAGCTTGTAAACACGATATCTCAAGAACGGTAAACTCGATTCATGTCATATTTGGTACACAGATAGCGCATGGTCTCTAGATTTGCTCTATTGTTTCTGATGGTAATGTCATGCATATTAATGAGCAGGCTGGGCCTAATGTAGATTTTCTGAAATGTTCATATTTTAGCAACCGCATGTCTGTTAAATTAAATATTTGGTTTAAATATGATGTTATCTGATGTGTCCATGTTCATGTTGTAAAATCTTTAAATTTCATTAATATGCATAGTGGGCGGGGCTTCATATGATTTTGCTGAAAAAAGCTTGTGAACATGGTTTCTCCAGAACGGTACACAGGATTGATGTCATATTTGGTACAGAGATAGCCCATGGTCTGTAGATGTGGCTTATTGGTTTTGATGGTGATACCATGCATATTATTGAGTAGGTGGGGCTTAATGTAAAAATCTTGAAATGTTCATAATTCAACAACCGCATGTCTTGTTTTATTTAATATTTGGTATAAATATGATGTTAGCTAGTGTGTGAATGATGTAAAAACATTGAGTTTTATTAATATGTATAGAGGGCAGGGCTTAATATGATTTTGCTACAAAGAACTTGTAAACACGGTATCTCGCATGGTACGCAGATAGCCCATGGTCTGTAGTTGTGCCCAATTGTTTTTGGTGTTGATATCATGCATATTAATAAGTGGGCGAGGCTTAAAGTGAAAATTTTGAAAATTTGTAAATGAGCAACTGTATGTCCATTTTGTGTCGTATTGGGCATGATAATTCTGTTGGTTATTTTGTACATGCTTATGCTATCAGCAGATGTCATTGATATACATGGTGGGAGTGGCTTAATGTAAATGTCCTTGATGTAAAGTAAACATCATACTGCATATCAAGAACGATATATCAGATTTATGCTATATCAGGGGTCATGGTCTGTACATATGTTCTAATGTTGTGGTAGTGATGTCATGAATAATAATGGGTAGGCGGGTGGGCTTACTGACAAATTCTTGAAATAGAATAAACAAGCAATCATTTTTTGCATCATACTTGCCATGATAATGTTGCTAGTTATTGTGCAAATGCTAATGTTGTCAACATTTTTATTGATCTGCATGGTGGGTGTGGCTTATGAATACATATCATAGAACATACACAAATTTCATGATTGGCCTATGCAATGACATGACAGTTAATAGAAATTTTGCAAATCAATCAGCTTATGAAAAGAAGAAAAAAAAGCATCGGAACCACAAAACCTTTTGGTTCTGGTTTTGTGAAGCTGTTTTCCTTCTTAAATGGAGTAACTATGAATGAATTACATTTGCTCCCAGATCTACTGGTTTGGTAACAGATGGGCGTAATGGTCATTTGGCCAAGACATCACATGGTTGAGAGTCAATACCAGATATTCATTCAGATGTTGAATGTCCTTGTAGATATTTGAAATCACAGAAAGGCTGTTTTGTCACAGTCAAATATGGGTTTGAAATATCTTTCATCCCTTGTTTTGAGTTTGTCAAGCATTTATTTCAAATCTGTTTGAACAACAATGCTTTAGAGTGACATTTGCTTTCCACACAAGAACTGGTACCCCTTCCTAGATTCATTAGAGGAGTAATGATTTTGGAATAGGGACATCCATGATTCGTTAATTTTTCTGTCTTCCTTGTGAGGAAAACAGCTGACTTTGTAACTTTTTCATACATTATTTTTTAAATCATCGGCTTTCTTCATTTGCAAGCTTCTTCCAAGCTTTTGGAACACCATCATAAAGGAACGAAATATTGCTTATCGATCATTGTTGTATTTATTCTTGTATTATTTGTGTGCAAACTTATTCAGGCGTTGTAGGCAAAAAGAAGAAGGGTGGTTCTTTCCAGACTGTGTCCGCTCTTCACAAAGTAAGAAAAACGATTTAGTAGACAGGAGCAAAGCGGTAGTTTACACTTGCTTATTTTGCATCTTGTATCCTAGCAACCAAGCTTATCCCACCCAAGTTTTCCTTTTCATTGGGATTTTTTGTGAATTGTTTTGTATTGTTCATTTCATGTGACATTGTGTTTATATTGTGCTCCGAATCTGCGCAAAACTATAATCGTTTGCCATGTCTCTTGTCAGGTTAGAAATTGGTCCCATCTTCTATTTTTGTTCACAAAAGTAACTTGCTCCTCTGCACTATTATAACAACCAATATTCGTTCCATTAGAATAATCTTACTGGATTGGTTAGTGGTCATGAGCTTCCTATTTGCCTCCTGTGCACTATTATAACAACCAATATTCATTCCATTAGAATAATCTTACTGGATTGGTTAGTGGTCATGAGCTTCCTATTTGCCTCCTGTGCACTATTATAACAACCAATATTCATTCCATTAGAATATTCGTACTGGATTGGTTAGTGGTCATGAGCTCGCCATTTGCCTGGTTTAAAATCCGCACATCCATCAAAAGTGCTTATAACTGCTTGGATGTTGGCCTATATTGTATAAAATAAAATGAAAATTGTATAGTTACACACCTGTAAGCATGCTCACGCCACTCCACAAATGTCTGCTGGCAGCCATTCTGTATGTCTCTGCAGGATCATTTACCAATGCTTTGATATTTTTGCCACTATTCTGCTAATTTGTATTGAAGTATTTTCCTTTCTGATTGGAGAATTTGTGCACTAATGCTTTACAGCTTAGCCTTGAAAATGCATGGATATTATTGAAGAAATATGTTCAGGTCGAAAGTTATCTAAAATTGTTCATATTGCAATACTACTACAAAATCCAATTCGAACGCTACCACATAAAAACTTTATTTGAAAACAAAAGTTTTTTAATTTTCAATGGTATTGGTGAGATTTAATGCATTATGCCTGTCATAGTTTCTGGCTTTAAATTCTCCCATGTTTTCAGAAAATATTGAAGCAAATAAATGCAGATTAAAATATCTGACGAAATTCTTCGTACATAATGCAGTCTGAATGCCATTTTATTGCCATATTATTACATTTTTGCCAGCACTTTTAAGTCTTCATAGAACCCCTGACTCATCTTCAACCAGCCGAAGCTTAAGTCAGATACATCTAGCTGGCCATCTCAAAACAAAAAAAACAAAAAAACAAATTGACTAGAAATGTTTTGAATTTGCCTCAGAGGTAAAAAAAGATTCAACAACAATTTATGATATTGACTAAAGATGGAACTTTGATATTTATTGTTCATGGATACAATAAGACAAAAAGTGAATCACTCATGTGACCCAAGCGCAGAAAAAAACATCAGTTTCTCTTAGAATGAAATAGTTGACTTTTGCATGAAGTATTAGTCAGCTCAGATAAGTGAAATTTGTTATAAATGCAGTTGCAAGAATTCCTTTGCATTACCCACAAGTACTCATTTTGGTAGCGGATTCCTATTAATTTATCATTTTGGTAGCGGATTCCTATTAATATATCACATATAGAACGATTGTACAATTGCTGAAATTTCATCAGGTGGCTATACACTTCAACTTTTTAAAATTTGTTTCAGTTTTCAATAAATTAAAACTTCTTATACACAACAGCTTTTCAAGAACATAATTTGTAATCTATTTCTGGTCAACTTTTGTCCAAATGTTTCGATGAAGTATATTGCATTGTTGTCCTTTTAATGCAGATTTTAATTTTAAAACCCTAAATTCTTGTAGACATTCTTTTGCCTATCTGTATCAAAGATAGAATAGCAAGTCATAAATACTGACGTGTACAAAACCATCTGATGAATATTCAGTACCTTGTATAGAAAGACATAGTTTCCAGTAGAAATGCAATAGATTCCCCTTTGCTTTCCTAGGAATCTGCACCTTTATAATACCTCTTTTTGTGTCTTAAAATGAATCTCCTTGATCTAGACGCAGCAACTGGTAAAGGTGGTAAAAAAACCAGGATAACAACCATCAGTGGCGCGCACAAGGTTTGCATGGGCTTCAGCTGCTCTCTGTTTGTGCACGCCATTTCTTTGTTGAAAGGAGATGGAAAATCTCACAAAATCCGTATTTTATGTGATAGAATTAAAACTAGCAAATCTTCTCACCAAGTTCCACACCTCCCAAAGCAATATAGGATGTTTTTTTTGTAATTATAAAAACCTGCTACTGACTATGGAAGCAACCATTTGGATTATTAAACATGCAGACAATTATGGTGTCAACCCAACATGATGTTGGAATGTTATGTATCTTTTTTTAATGATTTAATCTCAAGTTTTTTGGCTTATGAAAAATTGTCGTCTTGTGTACGAGCCAAGAAAATATTATTGTATGCTTAATATTACCAAAACAAGCTTCTAAAATTTCTTGTCATAACATTTTGAGACGACATCTTGAAAGAAATTCATGATAAAATACATTACGTTCCATTGCTATGCTGGGTAATTAAAATCATGTTTGACAAAATTTGTATATGAAATTGAGCAAAATGGCAGCTTCCATGTGTCAACTAAAAACTTGAGATAGGAATAAGTTGTTGACTCGCTGTTTGTGGTACTTGGTTTATTTGTTCATTATCTATCGACTGAAATAAGGATTATGTCAGATTTAACCTCTCCGTTAACAATTTTAATTCAATCTCTTAGATATAGTTCGTATGATTTGACTGATAGAATTAATTTTGAAAATTTGTTTAGAGCTGTTATTACAGTTTATGCAGTAATTGTTTCACTATTACTGTTAATTGATAGTTGTAATGTCTCTTGAAGTTTATGGTAGTCCTTCATGTTGACTGTTTAATGCATAATGTTTACTAAAATGAGCAAATATCTCTAGAATAGCCAGTTTGGTCTGTTGAAAATGTTTTGATATTAAAAAAATAAATGCTACAACCAACGAAGGACAGTTATTTGGTGACATTCCTTAGAATATGAGCGATTAGTGGTCTTTTTTTTGAGCAATTCATTATTTTCAGGCATAAATCATGAGAGAAATTTGTGTTTACTATTAAGTTTTGAAAAGGGTAGGTGGAATAATTATGAAAAAATGTGAAAATCCATATTGGTAGTATAAAAATGAAATATCTGCATTTATTAGTCGGTATGTATTGTAATTTAGCATTTATCTTGTTGGGTTGTAGACATTTTACATTTATTTTGGTTATAATGAATGAAAAATGAAATGAAAAACAAATGGGTACTCAAATTCATTCAACTGTTTCTTGTTTTGTTGCTAACTTCTGTTTGATTAATTATGCAATAGTAGATTTAAATCAGATGTTTTCTTATCACTCCTTACTTTGTATGTTTAAGACATAGTTTTGGTTCAAATTTCTAGATAAATAAACAAAAAAGACACTTAAAAAATAAATACAAGTTTTTGAAAGAGACATTCTTCAATTTTAATCCTTTAACTTACTGCTTGAAACTTTTGATAAACTACCGTGACTAAAAATTAACTTATTTTGTTTTAAGGTCTGAATTGGATCACTTTTCAAATTCATTTGATGGAAATGAACTTTTTTTACAAATTAACTTGAGTTTCTGAAGGAGGCTTAAATCAGAGTAGCGACTATCGATTCATAAACATCTTCTTTCGGCTTAAAATTCAATATATCATTGCTTTACAAGATAATTTTTAAATACTGAATAATAGTTTTCAACGTTTTGCAAGAAAAATTTCTGGATTGCGGCAGATTTTAATTGATTTTGGTCAAAATAATATTACATCTTGAAGCTATAAGAATAGACCACAACTTTAATATTCCTTAAGATTTTGAAGTTCAATTTGAAACATCCATGTCTTATTGCCTCTGAAAGGTTCCATAATTTTAGGTTCTCTTAGTGTCTCTAGAATAAGGTTAATTTTCCATATAGAAAAGGTGTACAAGCTTACTTGAAGCTTACCACGAGCTTAGGATTATGATTTTTACAAAGTTGTAATTTTGTAAGAGCTCACAATTGCAATCAAGTTTGCCAAAGAAAAACAAAACAAGTTTGTGTAAAGCTCCATTTAGCTAAAATAAGCTCCCACAAGGGCCCAGACAAATATACAGCATGCTTATAAGAACTAATAATGATGAGTCTAATTTTTAAAGGATAATCTTGGAAAACCAAACTATAGAAATTATCCGTCATTTTTTTCTTCTATTACCTAATTTTTTGCTAGTATGTCAGAAAAGTGTTTATAGTTGTGATATAGGCAAATTAATTCTTAATGAATAAATAGAATAAATGGTACTTAAAAGGTGTGAGTTAGGTATTGTATTTTTAAAGTGCAGGAATAGAAAGCATATATATATTAGGTATCTCCAAACTGCATTTTCCCTTAATAGCTGCCTACTGCCTTCATAGCATCATACCACTCTCAAAACTTAATCCATTACCTGTATATGATATATGCTCATGTATTTAATCAACTTACTAACTTCCTATATCCCAGAGTGATGTAGCTTTATGTAAGTGTCTGTGAAGTTGTAGAACAGCATCGATATCAGTATGAAGTGAGTATTCATTTGAGATAAAAAAAATTGATTTAAATAAATCTTAAATAATATTTGTTTGTGTAGCAGATGGAATTAGGTTTATGATATTTTGGAAGCTAAAATGGAAACAAATATTGATAAGATATTTGTGGAGTCACAGCTGATTGGTCAAATAATTTGTTTATGTTATTGTATGCTGTTCAGATGAATCATATTAAGATCTCATGAAAAGCTCAATAAGCAAACATTTGAAAATTAATATGTTGAATAAATTTGATGCTTATCCGTGGCATTTTTTTTCTAAGATAAAAGCATTTAATTGAGTTTTTTTTGTTGTATCAACATAACTTCGTTTATCTACAATAACCATTTGTTTAATTAGTCATTTCATGATTTATGGGGCAAAATTTGGGCTACAACCTGTCTCCTTTGGTTATATCAATAATTGCTTGCATATAATTATTTTTTATCATCACATATTTAGTGATTTAAAAGGGAAACACAAGGTGCACAGATGAAACTAAAGATGAAACACGTGAAATTTGCTAACTGTACTACGCTTACTTTCAAAAGATGAATATTATTTTCATCAAAATTAATGACAATTGTTAAAAAACTTTAGCTTGGAATTGAAAAGTAAAAGATGTTAGGTTGAAAAATTTCCTTTTTTGTAATCAATTGCTGTGGTATCATAGATGCATTAGATGTGATTTTAGCTATTTTTGATGAAATTCCATTCTTCTTTTAAGGAACAAGTCTTAAGCTACAATGCATTTATCATAAAGAACAAGTTCTTAAAGATTTGTTGCATTTCTCGTAAAAGGAACAACTGACCCGTCTGATGACCACCCTTGGAAACACCAAGCCCCACTTTGTGCGGTGCATCATCCCCAACGAGCACAAGAGGCCGGGTGTGATCGATGCTCGCTTGGTGCTCCATCAGCTGGCCTGTAATGGTGTGCTTGAGGGTATCCGTATTTGCCGTAAAGGATTCCCCAACAGATTGCCCTTCTCTGACTTCAAGCAGCGGTAAGGATCCATATTTTTATTTTAACATCTCTTAGACCAATGGGGGCAATTTTGTCTAAACCCTGAGGAGGACTTTAATGGTAATATATAATGTTTCTCTCACTTCAAGCAGAGGTAAGGATTACTTTTACCATCTCTTAGACCATGCAGTGCACAAAAGGGGTAATTTTGTCTTGAGGAGGACTGAAGGGTAATTTCTTGATGATTGAGTAGTATTGTCAATCTTGGAACTTCATCTACTTTAGTCAGTCTCTGCTAAGACTTATTGGTATTTGTATGAGCAATTAAACTCTCTTGATCCAGGCATGAAGGAAATTAATGTGTTTTGTTTTTAAAGTTTTGCCAAGTTTCAAAGTGTGTGTTGATGCAAGGGCATAGAAAACAAGGGGGGGGTGCCTTAAGCCCCCAGTCAAAAATGTGAGGAGGCAGAATATGCTTCTGCCCCCCCCCCATCCCCCTACTTTTCAAGAAAGAAAATCCTTATTGGGCTTCTTTGTACTCTGTGAAATATATTTTCAGCGCTTGTTCTTCTGATTTATTTGATTATAATTTATAATACCTCTGTCCGATCCCGGGTCCGATTTTAGTTTCCCCAATTATAATCATTTGAATTGACCACACTTGGCCATAAAATCTAGCATTACATCATATACACCGACGTAGCCCCTTAGTACAGTACGTGTACATGCAGGTGACAGGTCTCTGCACTGCAAGCGTGTATGTACTGCCATGTATGTCTTATACTAATACGTAACTTAATTGTCTATTCTTCATTAAAAAAAAAAAAAAAATCCCACAATCGTTAAAATAAATGGGACAAAAATGAGACTTTTGAATGAGGAGGTGGGTTGAGGTTTGTGGTAAATAAACTTTCAGCCCCCCTCCAAGAAAACAATTGTTCCTATGCCGTTGTGTTGATGTAAATGTTGCATTAATTTTGAGTTCTGTATTACATGGATAAACTTGTTCTGAATATCATCAAATGTCCAAATTCATCAAGGTTACGGCCCTGGAAATTTGATAAATATATTTTATTACTTGGGTGTGAGCATGAGGAATTTATTATTTGCATACAGGCTTGAGTAAAAGAAGAATTGGTTTAAACATCCTTTATTTTATTCGTTTCAAATTACAATCACTAAAAACTCACATGTTAATCGATCCCATCTGTCAGCTTACAAAAACTAATTCTGGTTTGATTGTGAGTCACCGAACCAATGGGAAAGCAGTTTTTTAGTGGTTGGGAATTTGTGTTTGGAATGAGAAGCACTAGGTTCGATTCCCACCCGAGCAGCTGTGTTATTTTGCTCGCCTTAGCTCCACTCAGACAATGAAAATGGGTAACAGCATTGCTGGGGAGTTAAAACCTGCGAGTTAACATGCTCTCATTAAGTTGCCATGGAAACCACGGATAAACACTGGGCCTATGAGCCTAATGGCTCGGATGGATTTAAATAAATAAACAAAGGATCATTGAGCCTCTTTTACGATTTGATTTATCTCCCTCTCACTAGATACACTATCCTGGCGCCAAGTTCCATCCCTCAAGGGTTCATGGACAGTCGCAAAGCTAGTGAGATGTTGCTCAACTCCCTTGACTTGGAGCCCAATGAATTCAGGATTGGTCACACCAAGGTTCGTGGCAAACGTGAATCAGCGTTTTTATTTTGCATGAGTAACATACTTATGTCAAATTCTGTTAAAGGAGACATAAAGGCTTATACATTTCTTATTTCATATGATAGGGGATTAAAATCTTAACCAACTACCAAAAACAGCAAGTCAAAATCTTATGCCCTTCTTAATTTATTCATGTTTGAAATTTTGAAGTTCGACACATGGAGACTGCCATTTTCTTCAATTCTGTATTGAAATCTTGTACATGATGACACTAATTCTCCAATAGGAAAATAAGGATTATAATGTATTTCTTTACAAATTTCATTAAAGTTTTTATTCCAAAATGGTGTGACACAAAGTTTTAACAGCATGTTTTTATAATTTTAGGTAAACACAAAAATGTTCTTGTCCCTTACAAAAAAAAAAAAAATTTCATTAGCTAGAAAACTTGAGATAGATTATAAAGAAATACAGGGCATTTCAGCTGGGTTGATGACATCAGTTTTTGCACATTTTGAAATTAAAGTTTTTAACAATTACAAAAAATGTGTTGCATTGCTTCAGGAAGTATGAAAGTTCGAACAAAGATATTAGTTTTAATTGTATCAAATGAAATAAGAATTATGTCAGACCTTTATGTCTCCTTTAAAGGAATTTAAAGGAAACCTTTAACGTTTTTCTGAAGTCAGCTGTCACTCTTCTTTATTTTGATAGATATCAAATTTTCAAAATAGCAAGAGTTCTTGTATGCACGTATTCAATACTCAGTTAAGCTCTGTAAAACTTCACCAACCTTCAGGGTAACAAACATGGTATTTTATTAAACTTAAATATCGTAGGAGATTTGTCTTTAAATTTGTCTTAGAATAAGACAGACGTGCTGTATTAAGAAATCAAATAAGAGAAACGTATTGTATTTAGAATTGAAATTTTCTGAAGTTGTTTTTCAATGCTGAGTATGGAAATAGGCTACACTTGGTGTTTATAGAGTAAGCTTAATTTTCCATATAGAAAAGGTGTCCTAGCTTGCTTGAGGTTGACCACAGGCTTGCAATCAGAATTTTTACAAAGTCATAATTTTGTAACGAGCTCACAATTAACGTTTCTGGGTTAGGAAATAAGCCACACTCACCATAGCAACGTGGTAACTATGTGGAACAAACCTTAAATCCGCAATCATGCATGACCAATGCATTGATATTTAGATGTTCATTTGGCCTGCCCCAAGCTTTTGATTCATTGATGGCATTTCTCCCAATGTTTAGAGTTTTTAGCAACAGGATTAAAACAAAATTCTGTTTGCTAACCATTCTGTGTAACGGGAATTGGATCTACAAAGCCGAAAGCAGGCACGAAGGCACAGTTTTTGTTCACAATTTTGTTGTTACTCAGTTTTGTGTGTGCAGAAATTTGTTTTGTGCAGTATATCGCATTGACTGCATGAGCACGTGCCGCTAGCTAGCTGTACTGTACCAGTACCGCATAGGATTTTTGTCCCACTTAGTTATGCAGATTTTGTCGCTCGGCAAATTCGTGTGGTGATTGGTTAAAAAAGCTGTCAATCAACTAGCTCAGAGGTTAATTAATCCAAATGTCAAAGACTGCAAGTTTAGGATTAAGGGGTGTAGACACATTTGTATCATTGATTGTGAGTTCATTCTTTCTTTTGAACAATAATTTAAAAAGCTCCCTCCGTCTCCCCTCGTCCATGAAAAGGTTATTCTATCATAAAGTTGAAAGTATAATATAATTTATGTGATTTATGTCCACCAAATAAGATATCACATAAGGAGATACTGATGATTAATAGTACAAAATTAATTTATGACCTGTGTGATATCCTACTGCAAAACATAGAAGAAATGGATCTATAACCTAGAATTTTCTGTAAAGTTTATTCCAAATAATAGTAAGTCTAAAATGACAATGATATATTGCTGCAAATTTAAAAAATTATATCTACATATTTGCATCATCGCAGGTGTTTTTCCGTGCTGGTGTTCTGGGTCGTCTAGAAGACATGCGTGATGAGCGTCTGGCTAAGATCCTCTCGTACCTTCAAGCCCAAATCCGTGGTTTCACCATGAGGAAGGTGTACAAGAAGCTTCTGGATCAACGTATTGGTCTCCAAGTGCTCCAGCGTAACATCCGTAAATACTTGTTGCTCAGGAACTGGGGATGGTGGAGACTGTACACCAAGGTAAAATCATCCTCCTTTATTTTGCTACCTTTCTGAATCATGAGCGTATACTTTCTCACTTGTTGGAATAATTGTCTTGAATTTTCCCATTTTTCCGAAAAAGCACGATTTGTTATTTTCTAAATCATCAAACATTTTCTTTGACCGCAAATGTCAAGAAGCAAACAGAATAAGGTCATCGCACATTTCAAAGCTAAGATTTAGGCAGATTTGTTATCAATATTTTCCAAAATGTTAGGTCAGGAGAGGCAATTGCTTTCTATCCTCCCTTTAGCTATGCTACTGCTTGTAAGTAATGATTGTTATTTTGAAATGCTTTGGTTTTGTAGGTTAAGCCTCTTCTGAATGTCGCCAGGGCTGAGGACGAAATGAAGGCCAGGATTGAAGAAATGGAAAAAGCTTTGTTGAAACTGAAAACTGAAGAAGGCAACAGGGCTAAGCTCGAGGAAATGAATGCCACCATACTATCTGAGAAGAATGCCCTCTTTGTTCAACTGCAATCTGTAAGTAAAGAAAACATTTGTTGATGTTTTGATCATAAAGCTGAAAGCTGTCTCTCTTGCTTTATTTACCATTGTATTTCCAAGAATCAAATTTCTGGATGATCAGAAACATTAACCTTAGTATACATTCCATGTCAGCAGCCCTAAAAGGGTTAATCAGCATAGTCTCTAGAAGTCATATCACTGCGGAAGGTGTTCAGTACAATAAATTAAGACAAATGATATTGGTGGGTTGACCTATGAAAGACAGAGGATATCGTTTCTTTCATAATTTGAATAAACCTTTCTCGCACTATTAACCACGCTATTGACGTGCTGTGAACCACCACCAAACCAAACCAAAACATACCAAACCAAACAAACCACCGAGTAACCTGAAAGGGTGATGCAATGCATTGTTTTTATTCTTAGTCACAGCCCTGAAAGTATTTTATATTTTCATGTCAGATAATTAATCATCTTTTTTGATAAATAATTAAATCTTTTTTTGTTTTGCTTCCACAGGAACAAGAAAATGCAGCAGAACTTGAGGAAACTCTTTCAAAGACTCTTGCCCTGAAGACTGACGTTGAGCAACAACTGCAGGTAATCTTATTCTCTGATAGATTCTACTTATCAAAAAAAAATGCAAAAATGAACAAACTACTGTATATGGTACTACATTGTGGGTGGCCCCCAGCAGGGACTAGGGCCAATACATCCCCCCATGGGATTTGTTTTTAATCTGTCGGGGAGTGATAGTAATACTTTGTATATATAAGTAACATATTTTTGGGCAATTTAGCCCCCCTCCCTGCTGAGGAGACAAATTTCCTTTCAAGCACATCCTGATGCCACCCCTGTACTAAAGAAATCAATGTAGAAAAAAAAAAACCCATATTGGGACATATTTAATCCCAAAATAATATTTTGAAGTGCAGGATGAAGTTCAAAAAATCACTGATGCGAAGATGACAGATATGAATTAAAGTCACTAAGCGGCTGAGCAAGAAAGAGGTCTTAATACCTGCATGGAGCAGCTTAATAAATAACTGTGTTAGTTTGAGCTTTAAAACTCTAACTTTCTGTGACTTTAATAATTAGGTAAGTCTGATCCTCAACTGAAAGTTTTCAAGTTGTTATGAATAGATGTTTTCGAAACATTTCGAAAATATTAGCAACCGATTTTTTATAAATATACAAAATTATTTCTTGGTGTTGATATGAATAAAGACATGTACTTTTTATGTGTAATTTTCTTGATTTTCTGCATTTATTCTTGATGTTTTTTTGTTTGCTTTGCAGGACTTGCAAGATCGCCTTGATGATGAAGAAGATGCAAATGCTGATGTATCTGCCAAGAAGCACCAGTTGGAGACAGAATGCTCTGACCTCAGGAAGGACATCGAAGACTTGGAAATGTCTCTCTCTAAGGTACCATTGCATTAAGCCTGGCCAAAACTCCCTCTTTGCATCATCACTGTCTGTGTATAGGAAGGCTGTAACTCCCAGGGGGACATGTTAGTCCTCGATAAAGCAGATAAGAATCTACTAGGCACCTATAAAATTCCACTAGCCAGTGACAACAAAGGTGTCACTGCGAGCCCTTTTTGGCATGGGGTCCAGGGACCCATTTAAGGGTCCTTGGTGGGGTCCATGGGCAAAGCCCCAATGGGTGTCCAGGGGCAAAGCAAAATTGACATTTGAAGGGGAAAAAAGTATGTCACAACATTGAAACAAATCGGACCTCGAAGTGTTGAAGAAAAAAATTATGGAAAATTTTCACGGGATTTGTTTTAGCCCTACAATAACAATCCCTATGGCCCAAATGTAAGCAAGGAATGTCACAAAACTTGAGTAGGGGCCTCAAAGTCTTAAAATTACCCGTAAGGCCTAAAAATAATGATCCGTGGTTGGAACGCGCTTTAAACAGATGCAGTAATAACATATCAGCAAGCAAATTTGCTGTTTTGCAAGCATTTTGATATGTTTTCAGTACTTATAATGCTGCCATAAAAGTTTTAAAAGTGTCCCTCCCATGCACCAGCTATACTGTAGAAAAAATTCCAAGCCAGCCACTGTATTTGATACAATCCTCTGGAAAATAACACAAAATAGTTTATACCTGGTAATTACGTACGATACTGTCATTGTACTTTCAAACACTAATGCAGTTACTGTATAATTATTAGTAGTAATATTACAGTCGAGGACAATAGAAATTCAACTTTGCAAAACATTTATGAATTGATTATTCACTCACCAAAGATTAAATACTACTCGCAATTGGCGAGCTGGTGAATGGGTTTGTCGAGGGTTGGGAGGGTCCCCTCCCCACTTTACAGTAGAATTTTAAAAATTCAGTAAATTCCCACTTTACAGTAGAATTTTAAAAATTCAGTAAGTAAATTTTGGAGAAAATTTGCCTCTTTTTTTCTCCCACTTTTTGATAAGAAGAACTGTTTGAATAAAAATAATGACTCTGGTTACAAAAAATGATTGCAATTTATCCACATTATGCAGAAAATGACAAGACAATTTGGTAGAAATTTATGCAAATTTTAGGAGCAGAAAAGTGACAAGATTTTATACCCAATTTTAGTGTTTTTTTTTCTTTTTCAAAAGATTAAAAGTGTGTACAAATTTAATAAAAGTTTGAAGTTAAAATGTTTTGATAATGAAAACATTTTGTGAACTCATGAAAACTGATTTAATATCTGACAATTCATTTTCAAATTTGGTTTAATTTCGTTACTATATAAACCTGTTTTTTGCTTCCTGGAAAGAATATGGTGTGCTAATAATACAAAGAAATTAAATTTGTATGAAAATACATGGTATATGCAACTTTATTCTGTTTTTGAATTAACTGAAAATTTAAAGAAATATTGATGATTTTATCAATTTTGTTTGTGAATAACTGAAAATTTCATTTAAATTTTTTAAGTATTGAAAATAAAATTTTATTTTAGGGTCCTAAACATGAATGCAAATTAATAAACTAAGAAACTCGTATTAAGCATACTTTACTAAACTCTGTTTAGCAATTTACCGCTATACTAGGATTTTCTGTTATATTGTTCCTATTTGCAGACACATGATGCATGGGGGGTGCAGTGGTAGCATGATCACCTTTCCTCAAACTGGAATTTTATCTTTTCTCCCTTCATGCTTTTTCCTTTCAAATTTTCACTACCCTATTTTGCTTATTTCTTTTTCTCTGCTGCTTTTCATTTTTAAATCAAATAAGTTCCCAGGGTTTTCTCTGATATTTTAATGATTTTTATCGAAGAGAGGATGTACTTTTCTCCAGAAAAAAAACATTTTCGGATGAAAATGTTTTGAAAGTGATTCAGTCAAATCTTTTTAAGTTTTGCAAAAAGTTAAAATTTGTAATGAAAGGGAGATAATGCCAGCTATTTTATTCTAAAGGAAGAAATTGAAAATAGAAAATTAATCAGAACTTTAATAGATTAAACAATTAGACTTCATGTTTTATAAAACAATGATACACAGTATTTATATTGTGCAATAGTACAACAAAATTAATAATGCAGATACAAAAAGATAAATTTTGAAATATGACCATTCATTTAGAGAAAAATAAAACTACTATAAAATTGAGTATCAAAGCTCAAATAAGAATTAAAAGAACAATTTTCAAATTTGTTTTCCCTTTCATCTACTCTACTATTTTAGACTTCTACAAAATATACTTTTCTAAGTTTAGAATGCCACATCTTGTAATGTTTTCATTCCTTTTGTTTGCAAAAAAAGGCTACAAAATGCTTATATTTTTTCCAAACCTATCCTTCAGCATACAGCATGTTGTTTTCAATGAACCGCTATCCATTCAAGTTTTGATTGTTGAGAGAAAAGTTTCTGGTGTTTGCAGGCAATAAATCACATATTTTGCATGGCTTTGATTGACAATTTAAAAGCTTTTGATTTGCTGTGCAAATATGGAGTTAAAAATGCTCTGGTATGATTTATATAAAGGTAAAAATAATAGTAAAACCACTTTTCTTTTGAGCTCAAATTAATTTTAGGTCTTATTGCATAAGGCATAAAATGTATAGAAGAAATTGAATATTGTAAATGGAGAGATTTAAAATTCATCATGCTGATTATTATTGTGGAATCTTGTTCTTTAATTGGACAGCTCTTATTTGAAAATCTCCTATATGAAATTTTGAGATGTAAAAATGATTTTTTTCTAAACAGGTCCCTTTGGGCTGATTGGCTAATACTATATTATGAAGCTGCTCTACAAAATTGACTTTCAAAATCATTTTCCTATCAAAGACAGGCAATATTATTTTATTAAGTGTTGGTTATAAAAAAAAAACAAGAATCAACACAATCCTAGTCATGTTGAAACCATGGAAACGTCTTTTAATTTAAGTAAAATATATTTTAACTCAGCAAAAAAAAAAAAGCTTGTGTAATATGTAAATATATTTTCCATAGAAATATCATTAATTAACCTCAAATGTATTTCAAATTGTAAGATGAAGCAAGGAATAAAATAAGAAGTTGTTGATGAATTAAAAGGAAATTGTTACTATTAAAAAAAAAATTTTACCTTAGGTTTAACATTTGATTTCAAGCTTTTAAATTCTTGAATGAAAAAGTAAGTTTCTTGAAGAAATGACAAAAGTCTTTCTTTCATTTATATTTGCATGAAATGTCCAAACTTCTCGCTGTTTATCAATGAAAGAAGGGTGGAAATCTTTTCTGTTTTTCTTCTTATTTCTTCCTCTACATTCATTCTCTTCTATCCCATTCTCTACTTGCTTTTCTTATTCCAGTTTGATCTGTGGTTTCCATGCATTGCTTACTTTTTTATTTTTTGGCTGGATTTAATGCAATGGTGCATCAGAGGAGCTTTTTCATTCAAACTTTGACCTTGCTATAAGCTTTAATTTTGCTTTTCTTTTTTCCTGCTTTTTCCAGAACTGCATTTTGTAAACATTCTGTATATTTATTTTACTTGCGGTATTTGCCAGTTTGACAAACAAAACCATGATAATGAAACCCATGAAAGCAAATGAAGGGTGACTTAATTTTCAAAAATTGATTTGATCTTGAATGGGATCAAATCCCATTCTGAAAGAAAGAATTTATTACCAAATGGTACATGATGTTCAGAGATTCCATCTTGTACTCAGTATGTGTTTCTTTCATGAATGTTTAAGTTTGTTCAAATTGTTATTATTAACTAGACTGATGAAATTTTGGGTGTATTTTCCCACTTGCTTGTCTTATTAAACATCCATGTGTACCTTCAAAAATAACTTTGTATCAAACTTGATTTAAAAGTATATAAATTTTGCAAAAAAATTAAACGAGAATGTACTTTGCACTTTGATGATTTGATTCATGGAAATTGATACCAATTGTTACCTGAAATACGTATTGTACACACAAAATACTTATAAAATGCAGTCAATTATGTTGTTTACATGGGAACAGTTTTTGTACAGTTTTAAAACAGATCAACTTTGAAAAAATAATTACAAGCATTTGCATAATTTATGCATGGCTAAGCTTATAAAATGCAGTCAATTATGTTGTTTACATGGGAACAATTTTTGTACAGTTTTAAAGCAGATCAACTTTGAAAAATAATTACAAACATTTGCATAATTTTATGCATGGCTAAGCTTATAAAATGCAATCAATTATGTTGTTTACATGGGAACAGTTTTTGTACAGTTTTAAAGCAGATCAACTTTGAAAAAATAATTACAAGCATTTGCCCAATTTTATGCATTACTACAAATACCTATTGTTACCCAAAATTCATATTGTTCACCCAAAAAAACCTACAAAATGCCATCAGTAAATGGTGTTCATAAAAAAATAACTTGAGTTTAAAGGAAAATGGAGCAGTTTTTGTTCAGTTTTCATCTCATCAATGTGGTTTTGAACTTTAGTCCGAGGAAGAGAAGAAGGCCAAGGAGAGCCACATCAAGAGCCTCCAGGAAGACATTACTGTCCAGGAAGAGGTCATTGCAAAGGTCAACAAGGAGAAGGCTGCTCTTGAAGAGGCACACCAGGTAAGAATAGCCTTGGCATCCAGCCGTTTCATTTGATTTGTAATAGTTTGTTTGTTTTTGTAAAATTGAGAAGGAGAGTGGTTTGTGTTGATGTATATGGATACATGTAATGTCTTTGGAGAAATAACAACAAAAATAGGATATATTGCAAATTGTGCCTTTTGTTTTAATTAAAATTAATTATGAAGTAGTTAAAAGATGTAAACAAAAGTGTACAAGATTACTTTAATTGGTGAAATACTTTTATCATCAAATAAACCTTAAAATCATGAAATTGATGAAAAGAAGAAATGTGAGTAATGAATTATAGAAAGATTAAAAGAAATTATTCAAAAAATTATCCAAGTAGGGATCACAGAAATACTTTATTGTTATATTTACATTTACCGTATTTGACGTAATAAGCTTCTGGGCCACTTATGAAAATAAGATTGCACCATTTTTGTAGGCGCAAAATTTTTCTCCTAATAAGTGCTCATGCTCAGGAGTCATTTACGGTACGAATTCAGTGAAACAAAGGAAAAAATAGTCCTATTTTAAGTAATTACCATGAATTTTTTCTCCCTGTATTAACAGGGATTCGGGATAGCGTATGAAAAAAGTATGGAAGATGAATGTATATTAACAGCATTCATTATTGATTGATGTTGGGATGTGTTATCAGTCAAAAATTGTTGGGTGGGCGCTTATTAGAGCAGAGTCGCTTATTAGACCATGGGCGTTTATTAGACCATTGGATGCATATTTCCATTAGTTGACCATGGGCGCCTATTAACCATGTTTCAAACCATGGGCAGTCAGACCATGATAAATATTAGACCATGGGCAAGACTTTTCCCATGGATTTTTATCCATGGACTGAAAACCATGGAAATTAGACCAAATTTCCCTTACCATGGGGCTTATTATACCATGTTCTCCTGTTGGTCCATGGGTGCTTATTAACCATGGGTGTTGAGACCATCATGTTAGACCATGGGGGCTTATTAGACCTTATTGTGTGGTTGAGACCATGGTTATTTTAATTAAGATAATGGTCTTATTAAACCATGCTACAAAACCATTGGGTCCATAATTTGCTAAAACAATTTTTAGACCATGGAGCTGACAAATCATGCATATTTCCAATGTAGTTTACATCAATTTTGATTGGTTAAAATGTTTTAATGTAAATACACAGTATTTATTAGTATGAAACGTATCAGTGCAACATTTGTGTTCAGTTATTTGATCTTTCCTCTTGTGTAATGGAGGTTGATATTGCAAACAGAATTGTAAATCTCTTTCAGGAGTTTTGAAAATGTCACAAATTTGTGTAGAAATAACAGGTGTTGAAATGATGTCACACAGACACTTCTTCATAATTGAAAATTAATTCAACTTTGTAGTGATTAAAAACATTCACATCTTCTTTTTCAAATGGTAATTTAAAGTAGTTTGCTTTGAATGAGTAATATGTTTACATACTCTCAGTGGTTTTATGTTTCAAATTTGTGTTTTAAATTTTTAATTAAAACAAAAAGACTTGTTTTGAGTGTGAGTCTAATTCTGTTGTGATGCTAGTTGTTTCAACACAAATCAATTCAGGCTTTAAATTTGTACATCTCTTTGAAATATGAATCTTGTATCTTTTGACCATTTGGTTCCTTTTGATATCTATCCTCCGTATGGATGAATACCCCCAGTTTGATCAAGCACTTTCATTTGCATAATTTGTATCCAGTCTCAACCAATCAATTGCTTGATAACCCAAGAGGTCAAAGTTTAAAAGATTTAAAATGTGCATTTAAATGTATTTCAGAGAAAATATTTCTAAAACCATTTTCCTTTACTACTTTCTTAGAAAACTCTTGAAGATCTCCAAGCTGAGGAAGACAAGGTCAACCATCTCAGCAAGGTCAAAGTCAAGCTTGAATCCAACATTGAAGAGGTAAGTTAATTGGTCAATTATTTTCATTTCCTGTTAAGAAAAAATTGGTCCCGGCCTTTTTGTATAGCTTGAAAAGATGGATATTTGAGTGTGGTTTAGTTTGATCAAAATTTGTCATTAAGAGGTGGATTTTCTGCTTTTGTGAAAGTTTCTTGCAACAAAAGTATTAGTGAATGAAATTTATATTTGACTGTGCATTATGTTTTTTTTTAAAAGGGTTCACAGTACTTCTTTTGTTTAATTTATATTGTTATAAATGGATTGCAGAAATTTTGACCACAACAGCCTTCAAAATTTTCTTCAAATTTTTTAAAGTAGTTTTGATATTTTTATCTCAATAAGAAAAAAGTGGCTAATATTTTCATTTTTCTTGTTCTTCAGCTTGAGGACAGCTTGGAACATGAGAAAAGGTTCGTGCTGATGTTGAGAAAGTGAAGAGGAAGCTGGAAGGAGAGTTGAAGATGACTCAAGAAACTGTGGAGGAACTTGAGCAGCATAAGAGGGATATGGACGAGACAATCAAGAAGTAAGACTGCTTTGATGCCTTTGTTATGTAGTGGTTATGTAGTGGTTATCTAGTGGTTATCAGAGGTGTAGGCCCTCCGTGCTTTCCTCTCAGTTGGGAGGTAATATTGGGAATCTTTTACTAAAAAATTGATAAAATTGAAATTTATCCAATAATTGGCAAAAAATTCCTGAAAATGAACGAAATTTCCCGCAATAACAAAAATTTTCCTGAAAATGAAGAAATTGAAGATTTCTTAAATTAAAGAAAATTTCCCACTTAGCAGCAAAGTTTGATGGAACTTACATTACTAGTGTAGTTTTTCCATTAACACGCATGTTTTGACTCCCCTTATGCACCTTGTTTGTATTCTCGATGTGATTTTTCTTAGTCCAGGGGAGCTACAATAAAGATTACATACATATCGCAGTAATTTTAATTAGATTTTGCAATAAAATTGAAAGAAATGATATTGAAAAAGAGTTAAACCTGATAATATTCTGTCACTTATATTTTAGATGGTTTATATATGAACAAACTGATAATTCTTGAACAATTGATTTTTGATTTTTTTTCTTAAAAATTATTGTAAAAGATGTTATAAAATTATTTTGAAAATACCACTGCAGTTCCCAAAAGAAAGAACAAAAGCATAAAGATTGGATGCTGCTGGTCATGCATACTCAGTGATAAAATTTACATATATTTGCAAATTCCAGTGAAAAATTGTGCACATTAATCTAAAGTTAGGTCTTTGCTTTTTTTCAGTGTATATTTTATTTTAGAAAATGCAATGAAAAATTGACAAAAAATTCATGTTTTAAAAGTAAATGTAAGGGGTTAATTAACCCTTCCAATAGTCAAGCGTGTTTAAAATGTGACTGCAATTTTTCGGAACTTTTTTTCAAAATTAATTTTCACAAATTTCTTTTCATTTTCTATCACTATAAGTTTGGTTTATTTGAATACTAAGACAATAAACCTTTCAATAAAAAATTCAAAATATTTTCTTTCCATTAATGCCAGTCTAAATTCTTTTTTTCTCATAGCAAAACATGCAAAAACAATAAAAATAAACACACAAAAATTACCCCTGTAATTAGTAGCAAAAAAACAAAACCGTGCATGCGGTTCGGTATTCGAACATGAAAGTTGTGCACGCTTACCACTACACTACATTGTCTATTGACTAGCATGTGGATTTGTTTTAATACTTATATTTCGGTCTTGACAAAGAGGGGGTAGTTGCTCTTTTTGATTTCAATTGAAAATATGTTAAATTACCTTTCTAACAATATATTTTGCATAGGGCAGTTGTATTGCGATCAGGAACTATGATTTTGTCAAAAATTGGTTTCAAAAAGGCTAAAAATCATGAAAGTTTGCACTAATTTTGCAAAAAAAAGATATTGATGATAAGGGCAGTCAAAATTTCTTTGGAATTGGATGCATTGATGTCTTTGACTGTTTCTCATGGGTTTTCAGGCAAAAGCAAGTTCTGGAAGTATGGCAAGAAAGTTTTTGAAGAAAAAAATCTTTTTTTAATCAAATTTTGTGCATTTTTTTTTCATTTTCTCTATTTCAACCCATTTTTCTCAAAAATCTTCAACATAACCCCATCAAGCTCTTTCACATGATATTAGGATCACTGCTGTGGGCCTATTTGATGAAGCAAAATGATTTTTTGAAAAGTGCATGTCCAAACCGGTCTTGCCTGACCGATTGGGGATCAAAGGGTTAAAGAACTGAAGAAAAAAAAACCTCAATTTGATTTATTAGAACTTACCATTGTGGTATTTTTTTTCCATGATAGGCGTGATTATGACATCAGCCAATTGAACAGCCGTCTTGAGGATGAACAGAGCCTTGTTGCCCAGCTTCAACGCAAGATCAAGGAGCTTCAAGTAAGTTTTTTATTTCCTTTTGTTAGAAAATATGCACAAAATTTATTGATGGTGTTCCCATCCTCATAGTTACCCTTTGGAGTATTTAACACCCTTTTGAGAAAACAGCACCCAAAAACCTTATAACATTGAATCATTCCTTGTGCCAAAATTTACAAATTATCAGAGATCACTGTTGATGTGGAAAAGCTCACACACTGCTCTGATGAGCTTGTGGTGTGGAAAAAGCTCACACACTGCTCTGATGAGCTTGTGGTGTGAAAAAAAACTCACACACTGCTCTGATGAGCTTGTGGTGTGGGAAAAGCTCACACACTGCTCTGATGAGCCTGTGGTATTGGAAAAGCTCACACACTGCTCTGATGAGCTTGTAGTATGGGAAAAGCTCACACACTGCTCTGATGAGCTTGTGGCATGCTTTACTAGCCTTGGGAATTACACCTGCTTCTAACAAGCTCGTGAGAGCATTAGCATTACACCAGCTTGTTACTCTTCCAAAAGTGAAAAAAAGGCTCCATTTGTGAGCGTGGGTCAAAGTGATAAATCTGCAAAGTTTCTAACTGCAAGCGTGCTGCAGATCATGGTGTGCTGGTAGCTATTAAGAGCTTGCTATTTCTATAAGTTGCTTGTAGAGAGCTCTCATGAGGTTGCCATAAGTTGAGGGGGTTTTCTACAAAAATGATACCAAACTTTAAACTTGAATATCTCCTTAACGGAATAAGATTTTTGAATGCTTTCTTCACCATTTTGTTTCTTTTTAAGTCCTCTTTTATATAAGATGGACATGCTTGACCACTCAACTAATTCTTTAAATAAGGGTCAAATATATTAACTGCAGTGCAAGTGGTGAGAGTTTCTTTTTGAATGCCCTGGTAAAGAATTGTGAAGACTGTTATCTGTATCAAGCTAGAAATATATACAAAAACAGATTATTGTCTTGTTTTTGTATTATATTTTCTTGTTAGGTAATTAATGATAATATATTCATCACACTAATGGTTAAAAGCTATATTTTCAGTTGATCAAAAATGTAATTTACTTTCTAGTGGTTATTATATGGAGATGTGTGGAGTTGAGTAATATATATAAAGGGATGAGAAAGTAAAGAAATATGTGAATTTTATTCCATTGTTCTATCAAAAATGGGTGATATAAGCGAATAAGTTATGGAAAAGATGTTAGATTCTTTCCTAAAGTCAGTTTTTTGCTAGTTTTTATGTTTACGGTGTCAAATGGCTGAAAATAGCTTGTCAGGGAATGTTTTTCAGAACATGTGCTTTCAAAGACAAATTTATAGGCTTTTTTGTGGGTATGTGCAAAGATGGTAAAAATAGACTGAATTCATTTAAAATACTTTTTGGCAAAAATGTGATTAATTTGATAAAAATTTGGGGGATGAATGTTAGCCCGGCCAGGCCTAACCATCTAGATCTGCTGCGAATGTTAGCCTGGCCAGGCCTTAACCATCTAGATCTGCTGCGAATGTAAGCCCGGCCAGGCCTTAACCATCTAGATCTGCTGCGAATGTAAGCCCGGCAAGGCCTTAACCATCTAGATCTGCTGTGAATGTTAGCCCGGCCAGGCCTTAACCATCTAGATCTGCCACGAATGTTAGCCCGGCCAGGCCTTAACCATCTGGATCTGCTGCGAATGTTAGCCCAGCCAGGCCTTAACCATTTAGATTTGCTGCGAATGTTAGCCCGACCAGGCCTTAACCATCACCATCTAGATCTGTTGCGAATGTTAGCCCGGCCATGCCTTAACCATCTAGATCTGCTGCGAATGTTAGCCCTGCCAGGCCTTAACCATCTAGATCTGCAGCGAATATTAGCCCGGCCAAACCTTGACCATCTAGATCTGCCGCGAATGTTAGCCCGGCCAGGCCTTAAGCATCTAGATCTGCCGCGAATCTTAGATCTGCCGCGAATGTTAGCCCGGCCAGACCTTAACCATCTAGATCTGCCGTGAATGTTAGCCCGGCCAGGCCTTAAGCATCTAGATCTGCCACGAATCTTAGATCTGCCGCGAATGTTAGCCCGGCCATGCCTTAACCATCTAGATCTGCTGCGAATGTTAGCCCTGCCAGGCCTTAAACATCTAGATCTGCCGCGAATATTAGCCCGGCCAGGCTTTAACCATCTAGATCTGCTGCAAATATTAGCCCGGCCAGGCCTTAACCATCTAGATCTGCCGTGAATGCTAGCCCGGCCAAACCTTGACCATCTAGATTTGCCGCGAATGTTAGCCCGGCCAGGCCTTAACCATCTAGATCTGCCGCGAATCTTAGCTCGGCCAGACCTTAACCATCTAGATCTGCCGTGAATGTTAGCCCGGCCAGGCCTTAAACATCTAGATCTGCTGCGAATGTTAGCCCGGCCAGACCTTAACCATCTAGATCTGCCGTGAATGTTAGCCCGGCCAGGCCTTAACCATCTAGATCTGCTGCGACTGAATCTAGATCTGCTGCGAATGCCCGCCAGACCTTAACCATCTAGATCTGTCGTGAATGTAAGCCCGGCCAGGCCTTAAACATCTAGATCTGCTGCGAATGTTAGCCCGGCCAGACCTTGACCATCTAGATCCGCCGCGAATGTTAGCTCGGCCAGGCCTTAACCATCTAGATCTGCCGTGAATGTTAGCCCTACCAGGCCTTAACCATCTAGATCTGCCGTGAATGTTAGCCCGGCCAGACCTTGACCATATAGATCTGCCGAGAATGTTAGCCCAGCCAGGCCTTAAGCATCTAGATCTGCCGTGAATGTTAGCCCGGCCAGGTCTCAACCATCTAGATCGCCGTGAATGTTAGCCCCGCCAGATCTTGACCATCTAGATCTGCCGTGAATGTAAGCCCGGCCAGGCCTTGACCATCTAGATCTGGCGCGAATGTTAGCCCGACCAGACCTTAAACATCTAGATCTGCCGTGAATGTTAGCCCGACTAGGCCTTAACCATCTAGATCTGCAGCGAATGTTAGCCCGACTAGGCCTTAACGATCTAGACTGCCACGAATGTTAGCCCGACTAGGCCTTAACCATCCAGATCTGCCGCGAATGTTAGCCCGACTAGGCCCTAACCATCTAGATCTGCAGCGAATGTTAGCCCGACTAGGCCCTAACCATCTAGATTGCCACGAATGTTGATTGAAATTAATCAAAATGTCATTCTTATTGGTGTGGTATAGTCTAATATGATGAAGAAACAAAACATTTTATGGGATTTTTGAGAATCAAATAAATATGCAACAATAAATCTAAAGACCATTAAACCTTTTACGCATCAAAACATTCTTTCAAGGTTTGAGTGTGAATGTGTTAAGTATGACTTTGAATCGTCAGAACAAACAGAATGGTATTGTTTTATTTAGAAATCGGGTTATATCAGTCTCTAAGGTTTAAGCATGGAGGGTATGTTATTCCGATGGGTATACGTCAAGTCACCTGACGATACTTATTTACACATTCCATTGCCATAAATGAGCAACATAGAATGTTGTTAGTCCCGATAGTAGAATAATTGATTGATAGCTCTATGTTCCAGATGTGACAATGAGTCATTTTATATCCTCACGGTCTATAAATGTGGCTAGAGCGAGTAGATTGGTGAACATTATAATGTGCAAGAAATTTCATTTGCTTCATTTCAAAGTATGATAAGTGTAGTCATGGAAGTCCTTTGTATATTTTTGTGTACGTATATTGATAATTGGTTTGTAATGTATAGTTCATATTTGTGATAAAGGATGGTAGTGTATGTGATTTGTATTCAATCATTTAGAGTTCAGTTTTCTCTAGGAAAGTTTTTAACATCTCAACTTACTTGTAAGGAATGAGAAGACATTTTCAATATTTTGCATAATTGTTTGTGCTTCAACTCTTATTGCAGTTAGTCACAAATTTTGAGTCAGTAATTAGATTTGAAATAGAATGAGATAAAGTCTGAAAAGTTATATTCAGAAGCTTAAGTTTATTTAAATTTTGTTTGACTTGCTTTCTGAAAAAAAATTTTGGTTTTGGCCTTTTTTTCCAAAACAAAACAATGATGCAATCCTTTATTGCCAAAGTGGATTTTTTTTGTGACATAAATAAAACAAACTTGATTTATTTCTTCTGTTTTTATGGTTTTTAACCTTTTTAATTCTGTCACTCAAAAGTAATCAAATTCCATCCAATACATAGCAGATATTAAGAGAAGAAATGTTTTAGGAATGTTAGGATCAGAAAGTTTTAAGTAATTTGATTGGCTATTAGTGCTGAAAAAATCATGCATTCCTCATTTATAACCCTTGTCCTTAATTTTTATGGTTGTAATTATTAGAATTTATAGATAATTTTATTTTTTTTTACTTACTTTCTTAAAACATGTTGGTGATATTGTACGACATAAGAAGACTGATTAATATCATGTAATTTCTGGAAACACAAATCAATCTAGAGCTGTGTGATGAGTGTGAGCTATTCTTACAAATTAAAGTGCATTCCAATCGTGTATCCAGAGGACAATAAAAACCCTTCTTCAAAGTGATTAAATTAGACAAGATACTGAACAGTTCTTTAAAGCAGTTATAGTTTATGTATATCATAAATCCATTAAGTCTATTTTTTATGGTTTCTTTATGATTTCATATTCATTTGCCTAAAAAGTAATAGAGAAAGTTAGAGACTTCTATAATGTTTCAAAAAATTAATTCAAAATCAAATATTCAATGAATTAATCTCCATAGAGGTAAAGCTGTAAATGAACTATATGCATTCTTTTGGCTTTAAAGAATGTTTTTTTCAAGGGTTGGGGGTAAGTGGAGACTAGGGATTCCTTTAAACAATTCTTTCTCTGAATAATCTAATTTGGTTTTATTTGAATTCATATAAAAAAATTTCTTGAAATAAAAAAAATCCTGAGAACAGTTTTTTGTTTCAAAGAGTAAATTTAAACAATATTAAACTTAAAATACTAATTTTAATCTTGCAATTAATTGTAGTAAAAAAATGAAGGTTCATTTGAGGTTACCAATCTGTGTTATTTCGCTAATTACTTTACTCAGCAATCCATGAGTTTATTGGTCGTAACTGTGGCATCATAAATCGATGCCCAGGGAAGGAATTGTGTAATAGACAGTCATACCATAGTGTAAACCTAGCCTACATACCGATGGTTCATCATGTCTGAGCATTATGGCAATACCTATTCTTATGGGGCTGCAGTAATGTTACAGAGTGGGTACCATCAAACAGAGCTTGTTGGGAATAAACCACTAGACAGTTATCAAGACCAGGCATGTGTATGCAAATGTCTTAATGAAATAAACAAGTACACTTCACACTACCAGTAACACATGGTTGGTATATCTCAAAGAAATGATAACCTTGCGGTTATTGTGTCATGTACTAGGCTGTGATGGAATTCACGTTAATGAAATTCCCACAAGTAAATGTCAGCTCCATGCCATATGGGATTTCTTAAGGTTGAGTCATCTGGGTGTGGGTCCTACTTAGGGTATAGTCATGCTCAAGGAGACTTGATGATACAGCTTTCATACTGCTAATGTTTAGTCGGTATTTTTACAAGACATGATCCCAGCATTTATGTCTGCTTTAATTGGTTAATGTGATAGTTATATGTTGACAGGGTCATCTTTCCGGTAGGGTGATATAAAGACTTGTTTAATTATTAAGATTGAAATTCAAGGTTGTGTTGAGGGTTAGGCATAATTGAAAGAATAGGAATCTTTAAGCTGACTTGCTTCCTTGAAATTTGTCACTGCCATACAGCCTTGAATACAATGTAGTTTAATCATTTTCAGAAGATACATCTCACACACACAGTGAAAAATTTATTTTCCTCTTATTGCATCAAGCTTTATAAAATTATTATTCTAACATCTAATATATTTTTGCATTCTGAACCTCTGATCGTTAGCTGTATGTGATGGGGCTTGGGTGAGCATAGGGGGCAATGACTAGCACCTTTTATGGTTGCTAGTCTGTAGTAACATCCTTAGCAGTAGGTGCTTATTATAGCAGTCCATGTCATCATCCAAGTGTTTTAACTGTATGCTGGACTGCAGTGGTAGGCCTATTGGGCAGTTAATCACAAGGCTAGTATCTATGTCAATATTACAATGGAGATATTGACAGCTTATTTGGTTTCTGCTTATATGCAGCTTTGAATAATGAATTTGAATCATTATTATCAAGTACTCTCCCTCAAAAAAAGATGCAAAACACAGATCTATTCAAAGAATGTTGGTGAAATTGGCAGCTATAGTGATTGATATTCATTCCTTGAGACACTTGTCTGTTCACTGTGCCTGTGGGTATCTATATCAAGATAAAACAGAACCTCTCAGAAGTTGTAAACAGTGTTAAGACATTAAATATCTGTTATCTTATGGAATGCAGGACTGGCTGCCTTAAGTCAATAGCATCAGAGGGATAATGTAACAGTTAAGTTGATTTGAAGAGTGAGTTAAATCTATTCGGCAAAGATTGAAACAATATGTAGGTAAGAGATGTTAGTAAGTCCTGCTGAGGGGGACAGTGGGGGTTAATAGCTGAAGACCCAGGTTTGTTGCCCAGATTTGGGTGAGCTATGCATGGAATTACATTGATAGTTCATGCGTTGTATGCTAATCTTCAAAAAGTCTACACTATGAAAGTTGAATGATGCATTGTGGGTTCTAGAGAGGTGTGAAAGAAATGATTAACATACAAAGCCTTCATTGATGATTACGTAGACAATTATTTCTAATGTTCTGATAAACCCTTCAAGCATTTGTTATTAAACAAAGGAATGTGACTGAATTGCCAGCGATTTGCGTCTTGGGGTTTCTTTTAAAAATCCTCCTAAAAGGCCAGGCCTCTCTGTAACATACAATTATATGGATAAGCAACATACCACTAGCCTATCCTGATTCTATTCTAGTTTGTATGGTTGTGATCTGTTAGAGCGCCGAATGACAAATGGATCAGGTTACATCCAAAGTATGTATCTAAGACAGCTGCGAGAGGCTGCGTGACAGGTCATCTACATTCCTTTCCCAAATATGATCAGAGCTGGCTGCCAGACAATCTCGCACAGGATTGGACAAGAATCTGACACCTCGCTTGTTATTGGATGAGGAGATCACATGTGTTCCTTTCGTGGTGGTTCCCCACCTGGAGCTGTTTAGTCTTGGTGTTGCTGTTCGGTTGTAGCGATCTAGTTGTGTGCTGCTCTTCTGTGCCTTGCAAGCTGTATAGAATCTGTACATATATATTTTCATTTTCACTTCTCTTTTGGAATGCTTTTGAGATAACGACCTTGCTGACCTGAAGCAATTATATCTGAATTCCTTGCATAGAGATTACCAGTCACAGGATTTTTCAATAATAACATTACTTTCGGCAAGCCAAGCTGTCAACTTGCACATCAAAATATCTGCAGTATATATCAACATAATTTCATCAGCTGGCGGTAATATATCGCGACCGTCAAAGATAAAAAAGACCAAAGCAGTGAGGATATACTTCAGCTGTTCTAATTTTGTGCATTTATAAGCAGGATCTCTTCGATCAACACGATGTCAATATCAACTAGAACCAGAAGCGTAAAGACGGTTTCAGTGGCAGGAGGTTCCATGGATTATTCCTCAGATACAATGGCATCCTCGTCTTTCAGCAAGCTTAGCGCCAAATCAAAGAAACTCATCAGAAGGAGTTATGAATTGGGCGACAGTGGCGTAGGAATGAAAAAATTATATGAAGTATGTTTTTCTCTTTTTTTTATTTTTATTTTGCTTAAAGTAATACAAAATTTTTGCCAAGATAGTTGCTTAATTGTCTCTACTACACATTTTATTTGATCTAAAAAGCAATCAATCTTTTGGCTTTGTTCTGTTTTTGTTTAATATAAACAGGATAAGTTTTCTTTTGATATATAGTATCAGTTTTTTCTCTAAATTTATGAGATGAAAAAAAATGAAAATGTTCGGAGGAAAACAATACAAATAATTTAGAACTATCAGAATAAGGTTTTTGTACAGAGGAAATAAATATCTGTGCATAAGTTTCATTATTTAGAAATGAATTGTTCTCTTACCTAAATAGCTACTAATGTTTCAATATCATCTTTTACAAAATCATTGAGAATAGCTTTAGCAAGCTAATGAAAGAAGAAGAAGGTATCCATTTAAGACAATACTTGTTAGGGTTCATAAAATTGATATAATTCATTTTTGAAAGTTGCTTGTGTTGATACAATATGATTCATTCTGAAATCAAGTTTCTTATATTAGTAGCACATAAAACTTAAAGATGCTTTTTTAATTCAATCGTTTGCTCTTTCCTTTCAAATCTTATTTTGATTTAAAGCTGATATCATATATGCTTTTTACCACTTTGATGAATAGAACTGACAAAGTTAAGAATTATGAATGCTTAATTTGAATAAAGTCTTGAAGGTTGACTGGGAAGAAATATAAAATAAAAAGTATTCCATTATCTTAAAAGAAACTGAAATAGTTTTCATTTAAAAAATTATCTGATGCTTTGTACAATGAACATTTATTAATATTGTAAGGGAGGATGTACAAGAAAATAATGGCTTTCTTGAGTTTGTCTTGTTACTACCCCTACCCTATTTTTAAAATTTAAAATTAGCATCTTAAAAAGCTTTAAAAGCCTTCCATTTGTTTGTAAAATGTATAAAACCAAACTGAAATCAACATGATATACTTGCTGTTGAAACATATGTACTAAACATATGTACTAAACATGTGATAAACATATGTACTAAACATATGTACATATGTTAAATTGTACATCTAAACGAGATGGGTTTTTACAGTAAAACCGGTGCATTTGATTGCATGATACCGTAATGGGTGTGCACTATGTACTCACTGTGTTTGATAAATACCAGAGTAAGTTTATTTTTGGTGAGTGACTGATCCAAACATTCTTAACATACCACAGATACCAGTTCTACCAAAGGGAAAGCATTCTAGGTTGCTAAGCTGGTTCTGAGACATCTATCTGTGGTTTGTCTGGGACATTCTTTTAAGGGCTGGGTTTTATTTCCTGCAAGAAGATTTTAATTAAGCAAAAATCCCATCCCTCCTGTGTGGAATGTAATGCTGTGGGTGGATGTCATTCATACAATTGTAGTTGACAGACATTGTAATGGGCTATAAATAAACTGGCTGGCTGAAATTTTTCATAGGTCAAATATGTGGTTAATGGGATGAGTTTAAATTGAAGATTGAATTGAATCAAGTCTTAGTCTTCTTGCATTATTAATGAATAAACAATCCTCTTCTTGAAATGTTCCATCATTTCTCTTAGTTAAACAAAAAAAATTATAGTTAAAATTTATACTTCTATCCCATTAATCTTGAAATTGAACATGTTGAACCTAGGAAGCTGTGATGAAATTTTTGTCAGAAAATGGTCTGAAGGCATATGATAAGTATGTGATATGCATTTAACTCTATGGGATTGCCATTGATAGCCTTTCATGATTGAAAAAACAATATTTTCAAGATTGAGGCTTACAAGGTTATTAGACTTGTTATTAGACTTATATTATTTGTTGCATACAGTGTGTAAACAAAACCTGAAGGCTTTGAAGGACTCAAATTTCAAAAGCTGTTTTCAATGCTAAGAGGACTTATTATGTTCTATCCTAGGAGGAAAGAAAGGATGCTCTTCAATTCCTAACCGGATTCCTCTTCAGCTGTTAAACTTTTCCTCAACTGACTTCTTCTTCTCTTGCTAAAACTTAACTAAAATGATTGACTGCACTGTGCTGTATCAAGCACACACACACAACTTCCTGGTCCATTCATCTAGTCATAGTTGTTTAACTTTCCATTTAAAAGAGACTAACAAAAGATGAAATGACAATTCATTGAACTGTTTTCTAAAAGTAATTTTGTATTGAATGCAAATGGAGCAAAATCATCTCATTTATATTATAAATTAATAGTTCAAACTGTTCTTGAAAATTTGGCATGGTGAAAACAAACAAACTTTAATACTTCTCTGAAATTTAACATAATATGTGGAACAAGCAAATTTTCAGTTGTATCTTAGTTGTATTTCAAGTTGTATCTCCTTTTCATTGAATGGTATTATTATTAAGCTGTGATACAATGAACAATATGTGCATGTATATAAATAAGTAAAGAATTTTGCATCTGGTTTATGTGGACTAAAAGCCATTACATGAGGCGAATTATTAAAAGGATGGATTGTCAAGCATCTTGTGTTGTTACTTTTATTGAGACTTTTCTTTTTACAACATTTTATTGGTCTCATTACCAGTTACAAGTCACATGACAAGAACAAAACATGTACAGAAAATGATATGGTATAAATTTAAAAAAAAAAAAAAAAAAACAATGTTCAGTCGAAAGTTTAATAGCATAAATGAATACACCGATGATAGAACTTCAAATGCACAAACAGAATGCAGAAGGAACACAGGTTTGATGTGTTAGCATCTTATAAATGACGACATATGATGACAAAAAGTCTTATAGGTTTTACTAGGGTTCAGTGAAAGAAAAAACAAGAAAAAACAGGGTCAAATAAATAATGGGACTTTTAATGAGACTTGTGTTTATGGAATATTTAAGTTGAACAGTATGTGTTGCTTTAAGGTTGTAATTAATGACTTATTCTAAGAATGTATTTGTATGTAATAAACATGACATTGTAATTTACATCACGTTTGGTCTAGTCTTGCAAACAATTTCTTATATAAACAAAGATTTCTTTTAAGAATGTATCATGTAGTGTATGGTAAGCTTTATAGTATGTTATCTTTTGTCAAGTTTATTGCCAAAAGCATTGTAAAGTATGTGATTTGTATCTTACAGGCTCTTGAACCTTATATGGATATTTTGGATTAATGGATTATTACTGGAGGACATTTATTGTTTGAAATTCTGACCAAATCAGAACATTTTAGGACTCTTGATTCTGTGCAAGCTATTGGGATGGAATTCCTCCCTGTCTGAATCCTACTTCTTATAGTCTTTGAATCCTACTCCTTATAGTCTTTGATCCTACTCCTTATAGTCTTTGAATCCTACTCCTTATAGTCTTTGAATCCTACTTCTTATAATCTTTAAATCCTACTCCTTATAGTCTTTGAATCCTAATAGTCAATAATAGTCTTTGAATCCTACAAAATACTTTTAGTCAAATATAGTCTTTGTGTCTTTAAATCATAACTTGTGTGTCATCTTGTGTTGTAGATAGCATATGTATGTTGGAGCTATATGCTTTACTTTTCAAGAAAAATGACTATCTTTCAGTTCTTATCTTCAATATAAATTCATAAAAATAAGTGCTTTCATTCTTAATGGTGGAACAAAATTCAAAACCTTAAATTTTTAACCCCAAAAATAAGTTGTTTGATAAATTTTTTGAGAAGTTTGTGCATCTGGTAATAGACATCTCATTTTGAATGCAGCTTTGATAATTCTATGTGTGAAATCATGGTGATGCTAGTCTACTAAAACCCTGGAAATTTTAGATAAAGTTTAGAGGCCTGAGAAATTATTCCCAGGGAAGCTATTTATTCCCAGGGAAGTCATTAAATCATATACCTTCAGGAAGAAACACAAAAGGGCCCCTGAAAGGTGATTATTGGTCAATTAGGTCACTATCTTGTCACCATTAGATTAGTTTAGTTTCATATGTAAAGAAAGCAGATGTGTGGATTTCAAATTCTGTGTTCGGAATTGAGAAATGTTTATTTTTATTTAAATAACATTGGCAGTGATTTTGATAACTAGGATTATGATTTTTATGGTGTTATTTATTATGAATATGATGTAACAGGGTTAAAATGTTTTGATTCTAACACTATAAAAGCAGTAATGGGTTTGAGTGTAAATTGTTAAAGGCTGCTGATGTTATTTTGGTCAGTATGTTTGATCTATATTGTGTAAATTGTATATTTTCTGCCAGTGGTAACTTTCTTTTTAACTGTCTTTAAATCACAGTATAATTTATTTATTTCTTTAAAATATAATTAATTTGGTTTTGATATGTTAATGTGTTGGTATTATGATTTTAAGATAGATTAATTATTTAATACTTGCACAATATATGAGATAGAATTATCATACTTTGTGTTAAGAAAAAATATGTCATAAAATTTGTCATAAGCTGAAGTTAAATTGAGGTAGTACTTTATGAGTAGACTCATCCTTAAAAATTTCATACTAAAAAAATTAGCTACTCAAGTTTATATCATTATAAAATTCAAACAAAATTTGCTACATGAGTAAGTATTGAGATTACATAATCTTCCTAAAAGGGCTGCTGTAAATGGCAATCTTTCAGTCTTATGGAAGATTAAGCCCCAGAATCATCTGTCCATACCAGAACACATGACATGGGCACTCAAGCTGATGTTAGCACACATAAGCTGATGTTAGCTAATCTAAGCTGATGACAGCTCATCCAAGCTGATGTTAACTTACCCAAGCTGATGTTAGCTCATCCAAGCTGATGTTAGCTCACCCCAGCTGATACTAGCTCACCCAAGCTGATGTTAGCTCACCCCAGCTGATACTAGCTCACCCAAGCTGATGTTAGCTCACCTAAGCTGATGTTAGCTCACCCAAGCTGATGTTAGCTCACCCAAGCTGATGTTAGCTCAACCAAGCTGATGTTAGCTTATCTAAGCTGACGTTAGCTCACCCTAGCTCATGTAAGCTTATATTAAGGTCATGAGAGATCGCTGTGAACTGATAAGTGCTCACACAAGCTTGCCAATTCCTCATTAATCTAATAGTGAATTTCTTCAGATTTATTTGCAACCTAAATGCAAAGTAACACCATGTCAATTTTTCATTTAGAAGCTGGCTGTATCCTTGCAATGAGGTCATCATTTTGGGTACTTTCCAAAGTCTCTTGAAGAAAGCACCTTTTGAAAGATGATCAGAAATTATTCTTTTTGTTTTCCTTTCTTTTCATCTTCCAGGCCCGCATTGAGGAGCTTGAGGAAGAGTTGGAAGCAGAGAGACAACTTCGTGCTAAGGTAAGCATCATTGTCATTTTATCAACTGGGGCTTGGCATCTTCATCATTTTATCAACTGGGGCTTGATTCTTCATTTTATCAACTGGAGTCTGCTATCTTCAGCATTTTATCAACTGGGTTTGACGTCTTTATTTTATCAATTGGAGTCTGCCTTTTTCAGCATTTTATCAACTGATATAAGGTGTGGCAATGCATAGTGGACACTTTGATCTGGATGAAAGCTAGCTAGCTAGTTGATAAATATTTAAATTCCAAGAAATTGGCTTTTTTGATTGGTCATTTTTGTAATACAAAATTGCAATTTTTCACCTGTCCTGGGCATACAAGAAATTTGTGGAACTATGAAAAAGTCAAAAAAATCATCTTTAGAAATTAATGCGACTGGATTTGCTTTGTTTTTGGTATTCGTTGTTTGGAGCTATAAGTATTTCATTTAAAATTTGTAAGATGCTTTCTGTATCCTCTTGAACACAGGCCGAGAAGCAGGGTAGTGAATTTGCCCGTGAGCTGGAAGACCTTAGTGAGCGTCTAGAGGAACAGGGAGGAGCCACAGAAGTCCAACTTGAAATGAACAAGAAACGTGAAGCTGAACTCGCCAAATTGAAGCGTGAATACGAGGATTCGTCACTGCAACATGAACAGATCGCACAATCTCTACGCAAGAAGCACCAAGACGCATCCAGGGAACTACAAGAACAGATGGATGTCCTTAGCAGAACCAAAGCTAAGTAAGTAGCTGTCTTGGTTATTCAAGAAGAGAGGTCAAAGTGTCATGAAAGTAAAGATGGCAGATAGGTATTTCACTTCCTAATGACTACTCATTGGCTTCTTTTCTGAAATATGTCACTTTTTTCTGCTGAAATAGAAACATTTGAAACAAATAGAAAACAATAAAAACATAATTTCATACATCTAGTTCATATTCTGCTTCAGATTGTTTCGACAATCTTATTCATCCTGTATGAGTGCCTTGGTATTTTGGATATATTTAAGTTTGACTTGATGGTTTGATTGCTTTACTTTTTACGCAGAATTGAAAAGGAAAAACAGAACCTGAGAGTTGAATGCGAGGATCTCGCTAGCCAGATGGACTATGTACAGAAGGGCAAGGTATGGCATCTTGTAGGAATATTAAACTAATCTGCTATAATTCATCTTACAGGATAAACATGATTGCCATTCATAATTATATATCAATGGCCTATGTACAGAAAGGCAAAGTATGAAGTCTTGGGGAAATATTGAACTGATCTGCTATCAGAAACATAATTGGCATTCTTGATGACATATCAAGTAATGATGGAAGAGTTTATTTTTCCCCTCAAATTAAAATCTTTGCTTCTTAATTTGTCACTTTGTGGCATAGAAAGTGATCGTTGGAAAATTTGTTTCCTCTTTCCCCTAGACCTAAGAGGACTTAATGTCTGAATTGGCAACCTTATTCTGCTTGGGCTTGTTAAAGGGGCATGCTACAACAACTTAAATTCTCAGGGTGTCAATAATTTTCATTGAAAATTACCTTTTGTACATTAGTAAGGTTGCAATAATTGAACCTCTTTAAAAAAAAATACTTTTATTCATGATGTGCTGACAATTAAAAAATTACTGTTATATCCTGATGAAAAATCTTTACTATTTCTTGTCTTATACGCCATGGCTGCCACTTTACATTCTTCATCACCTTAAAACCTTTTCCTGTTTACATACATTGATAAGTATTTTAGGAAGTTTGAGATGTTCGGTATGTTGCTTTTATAGTTTCATATCAATTTCTACCACCTAAATTTTTATCATTAGCTCACCGCAGAGAAACAATCACACCAACTGGAAGCACAACTGTCCGAGGCCAACTCACGTCTGGAGGAACAATCTCGCTCCATCAGTGAACTCACTTCACAGAAGTCCCGCCTCACCCAGGAGAACAATGACCTCGGCCGCCAAGTGGAGGAATCTGAGAGCAATGCTGGACAGGTTAGCAAACAGAGGTCCATGTTGGCTGCTCAGCTGGAGGATCTCAAGAGACAGCTTGAAGATGAATCCAGGGTGAGTGTGTTTCTATGGCAACAATAATTGAGCTTTTGACTGAGTGCTGGTAATAGGTTACCTGCTCTGTATTTCTGAAAATTAAAACAATTATATGTGTACTACCCCCTCCCAAAAAAAGCTGCATGATGTGTCAAATTTGAATTTATTGTAGAAAGAGTTTGTTATGAATTTAACTCCTTTTCAGTGTTTGTGATGTTTTGATTTGAAATTCAATATTCTAATTAGTATTTTGATTTGTACCTCAATATTCTAATTAGTATTTTAAATTTGTACCTCAATATTCTAATTAGTATTTTGATTTGTACCTCAATATTCTAATTAGTATTTTGATTTGTACCTCAATATTCTAATTAGTATTTTGATTTGTACCTCAATATTCTAATTAGTATTGTGATTTGTACCTCAATATTCTGATTAGTATTGTGATTTGTACCTCAATATTCTTATTAGTATTTTGATTTGTACCTCAATATTCTAATTAGTATTGTGATTTGTGCCTCAATATTCTAATTAGTATTGTGATTTGTACCTCAATATTCTAATTAGTATTTTGATTTGTACCTCAATATTTTAATTAGTATTGTGATTTGTACCTCAATATTCTAATTAGTATTTTGATTTGTACCTCAATATTCTAATTAGTATTTTGATTTGTACTTCAATATTCTAATTAGTACTTTGATTTGTACCTCAATATTCTAATTAGTATTGTGATTTGTACCTCAATATTCTAATTAGTATTGTGATTTGTACCTCAATATTCTAATAAGTATTTTGATTTGTACTTCAATATTCTAATTAGTACTTTGATTTGTACCTCAATATTCTAATTAGTGTTTTGATTTGTACTTCAATATTCTAATTAGTATTGTGATTTGTACCTCAATATTCTAATTAGTATTTTGATTTGTACCTCAATATTCTAATTAGTATTTTGATTTGTACCTCAATATTCTAATTAGTATTGTGATTTGTGCCTCAATATTCTAATTAGTATTTTGATTTCTACTTCAATATTTTAATTAGTATTTTGATTTGTACCTCAATATTCTAATTAGTATTTTGTATTTGCCAATACAAATACTTATGTAATATGTGTATAGAGTATACAAATTTGGATTTACTTTAACCGATATCTTTTTTTTTCTTTTTCCATTAGTCCAAAACTAGCCTTGGCTCACAACTCAAGGTTCTACAAGAGGAGAATGACCAACTCCGTGAACAAGTTGAAGAGGAAGCTGATGGCCGTGAGGAAGCTCAACGCCAACTCCAAAAGATCAATGCTGAATACAATACTCTGCGTGCCAAATTTGACGGAGAAGCTGTCCAGCGCGCTGAAGAACTTGAAGAAGCCAGGTAAGTTTCAGATATCTTCATTTGAAATTTGCAAAACATATGACTACAAGTAAGATGCTATCCTTGATCTAAAATTTCATTGGGGGAGTAGATTTATTCCAAATTTTCCTCCACAAGAACTCTGAGACTCTTGAAGAAGCCAGGCAAGATACTGATATCTTCATTTGAAATTGATGAAAATGTAAAACATTGAAAAAATGGCGTTGTGATTGGTGTAGATTAGTCTTACTATCCTTCAAGGTTTGACACATAAGCTTGAAGTAACTTGATCACCAGGCAAATCATGCCAAAAATGATGTCTTCTGGGAAATTGATGGAAGATTAGCTGATTTCTGCAATCCCACCTATGCAAAAGGAATGTATCAAACATGTTGAAATTCCCAGATAAAATGCAAATCAAAATAATAGATCACCAAGAACACTGTAGCAGCCTCATTTGCAAAAACGTAAGATGTTTGGAAATTCGGAACAATGTACACGGAAATTGTGTGATAAAAATGAGCCACCTGCCTTTCCTAGCTGTACCCTATTAAAACATTTTCAACAAAACAAGTGCAATTTTGCATTAAACATTATTGACCCCTTTTATGCCTCGTACAGGAAGAAGCTCCAAGCACGCTTGGTACAACTGGAAGAGGAACTAAACTCCGCTCATTCAAAGATCAGCAGCCTCGAGAAAACAAAGAGCCGTCTCTCCGGAGAGGTTGAGGATCTGTCTCTTGACTTGGAAAGGGTAGGTTGAAACTGAATGCAAATTCATTTCATTATTGCAATGAAAATCATGTTTGAAGCCAAATACAAAAGTTTACTCTAAACAGACGATGACATACTTTTCTTAGAATCAGATTTCAAGGGGAAATGTAGAGGAATACTTTTACAAGAAAAATGCTGTCCTTCATATAAATTTTTTATTTTTTTATTGAGGAGTTAATTTATTCCAAATTTTCTTCCATAAGAATGCTGAGAATCTTAACCCTTTATACCACACCCCTTTGTTATCTGAGTGTATGATATATCATGAATATTACATGGTTGTTTTTGTCATAGGCTAATGGCATGGTTTCAGTTCTTGAGAAGAAGCAGAAGGGCTTCGACAAGATGATGGACGATCTGAAGAAACAGATTGACGAACTAACCGCCGAGCTTGAAATCTCTCACCGTGAACACCGCAATGTCAGCACTGAACTCTACAAAACCAAGAATTTGTACGAAGAAACTATTGAGATTGTGGAGACCGTCAGACGTGAGAACAAGACCCTGCAAGGTATGAAACCCCCTTCGTCAGTTCATGCGTGGCAACATTTCTAACTCTTTCCATATTATCCCCACCCCCACTTTCAAATGTCATGAACCAAACCAAAACATATTGTGGTATATGTCCTGATATAGAATAAAAGGGGAAAATGACAAACTGCTTTATAGTTTTATTAATTTTATCATACTAAAATATTTCAGTAACCTTTTTGTTGACTAGTAAAATTGATTTGTTGCTCCCAAAATGTTACATTGCCAAGCAACCAAATCAAATTATCACTGAAAATATTTTGGCGAAACTTTAGTGTTTTTTTGTTGAAAAATTGATATTAACTTGTTTTGACAGTTTGTACATAAAATGATTATTGTTACTGTGTTTGACTTATTCCCAGAACCATAATTTGTTTTGTGGATTAATAAATTGTTGCTGACAATTATAATGCTCTTTTCTTCAGAGGAAATTACTGATCTTGTCGATCAGCTTGGAGAAGGTGGCAGGAGTGTTCACGAACTTGAGAAGGCTCGCAAACGCCTGGAACTGGAACGAGAAGAACTTGTGGCTGCTCTGGATGAAGCCCAGGTCACCATTGAGTCTGAGGAGGCTAAGGTTGTGCGAGCTCAGCTAGAGTCCGCTCAAATCAGACAGGAGGGGGAACGCCGCATTCTTGAGAAGGATGAGGAGATTGAGCAACTTCGGTGAGTCAAGAAAACCATTTTGATATTGTGACATGTGGGTATGCTAGCACTTTTTGAGGACCTCCCCTGTCTCCATTTCTGACAGTTTTTTGTAGGGCCAACCTGTACTAACCTCTCCCCTACCAATACAATCGATAACATGAACAATTCATGGTGGGTCTTGTGTCTTTAATGCAGGAACACCAGTCCATAAAAGATGTTAAATGACAACATATAAATTTTGTCATTTGATGAGATGTCACAGTTTATCAAAAAGCATCCCTTTAGACTAGAGCTCTTCATCAAATTTAACATCAAGACTGCAAAGACGGATATTGTTTGCATTTGGATTTTGTACTTGTTCGGACATTTTTTATACTACGAAATTTCTCAACAGAAACCTTTGTATATTTTTTGAAACACAAGAAACTTGAAGCTTTTAAATGTAAACGGCTTTCTTTCAAATGTCATGATAATTAACTCTGGCTATAGATTTTCTGACCAATGCATCTAAACTCACCACAGTGTTTATAACTCACTGATGAAAACATCCTTTTAAAAGTTTAAATGAATCCTTAGCCACACATTACACGCATGACTTGGCCCTGCAGTAACCAAATCCACAATACCTGGCCCTTCACAATAAGTTCCATTGTGTGCATATAGATGATTGGGAGTGTAATTACTGATGCGTAAAATCACTGAACTATCAGTGATAGATGGTTTCTTAATTGCTTCTAGCAGTCTAAAAGTTACACCCGCCGAAATTAAGGCTCTTGCGGGTGAAAAGACTGAAAATTTGTAGCGAGGATTGGCCGCAATGTTGCAAGTTTTTTATCGTTTTAAAACCAAATTCCATTACTAAGTGTTTGATGCTTTTGTCATTGCAGCAAGACACATATTGTCTCCATGGATTCCATGCAGGCCACCCTTGAAGCTGAAAGCAAGGCTAAGGGTGAGGCTCAACGCCTCAAGAAGAAACTGGAGAGTGAGGTCAATGAACTTGAGATTCAGCTTGACAACGCTAACAGGAACAGCGCTGAGGCTTTCAAGACCATCAAGAAACTCCAACTGCAACTCAAGGTAAGTTGAATTCAAAGATTTATTATTCAGACCTGTAATTGGGTAGAACCTTGGGGTTAACCTCAAGGGGGCAAGATTTGAACCAAGGGAGCAAGATTTGAACCAAAAGGGCAACAAAAAACAAATAGCTCATCTGAATTGATAGAAATTGAGCAAAACATATTAAAAATACACCTTCAAATCCTGAGAATCTCAATATGTTTGGCGTGCAGTTATTGTGATATCTCTAAACAGCAATTTGCAATATGAAGCAACCATGTTGATTGGCTGTTTTCCAAATCCTTTGTTCATATGCAAATGATATCACATCAAGGGAATGAACTTAAATACAACAGATGTTCTTAGAATATTATACCAGATGGAACCAGAATAAAAATGTGAACTTCTTAAGATTTATTTGTTCAAATTTTCAATCTTAGGAAACTCAAGGTGCCTTGGAGGATGAGATCCGTGCCCGTGAGGATATCCGTGATCAGTATCAACTTACCGAACGCCGTTGCAACATGCTTATTACCGAGCTTGAAGAAACCCGCATCTCCTTTGAACAGTCTGATAGGACTCGCAAAGTTGTTGAGAATGAGCTTTCCGAAGCTACAGACCGCATGGGTGAACTCAACTCACAGAACCAGTTCCTCTCCAGTCAACGTCGCAAGGCCGAAGCTGAACTGGAATCCCTCCGCTCTGAGCTTGATGACGCTATCAACGATGCTCGCAACAATGAGGACAAAGCAAAGAAAGCCATCACTGATGTAAGTTAATTTCTTCATCTTCTTATTTTACAATTTTTATGTTCAAGCAGTATTTGACATACATGCAAATGAGCAAACTTTGCCCATTGTTAAATGGAAATATTAAGAAATGGCTTTGCAGGATTGAATAAAGATTTTGGGTTGTATTTTGTTTGATTTAAGGCAAATTTTACGAATGAGAAACAACTTAAAACTTCAATCAACCAGAAGAAAAAATTTTGTGACTATTTTGTTCAGCATTAAATCTCCTTTCACTATTTACCTACACAGAAAAAATTGTAGCAGTTCAGTCTTTTAAGGATATTCTAATGTGCACATTGTTGAATAATGTTAGACAAGCAAAGTTCAAAATTGGTTATATTAAGCCATTATACACATAGACACCATTCAAATCTGAAATGTCAGAAATTGTAAATATATTGAGAAAAAGATTGCATTTGTTTGAAATTAGAAGAAGAATCTGTAATTGTGAATTGAACAAGTTTCATGGTATATGCTCCAAACTAACCTTTTTTTAAAAATTGAGAATTAACATACCTCTAACTTGATTTATCAAAGGCTACCCGCATGTCTGATGAGCTGCGCTCAGAACAAGAACATATCATCCACATCGAGAAAGTTCGTCAAACTCTTGAAATCCAAGTCAAAGAATACCAGCAGAGACTTGATGAAGCCGAAGCCATGGCCCTCCAAGGAGGCAAACGCCAGATGGAGAAAATGCAGGCCAGGGTAAGACGACTTATACTTTTACTTTTATAACACCTTTGACTATGAATGTTTGAAACTTGTTTGTAAGCCTGAAGTTTTTTGAAGAATAAGTATAAAATCTGTTTTCTGATTTCCCTATGAAAGTCAGACAAAAATTTATTTATGTTTAGAACTAAGGTCAGAGATGGAATAAAGTGAAAGAAAATTGAAAGGGGACTGAAAGGCAGAATTGTTTGGTCTGATCTTCTGGAAAGTAAAATCACAATCCATAGAGAAACATGGTGTGTACATTGTGCTTGCCATTGTCTTTCGTAGGCTTGAGATGTTACTCAAGTGTTATAGCAGTAGAGTTTTCTCTATCCCTTTCAATTAATATTTCACATTTTAATGTTCAGCATTATTTAGCTTTCTTTATATGTGTTCGGTTTTATGTCATTTTGTAGATCCGTGAACTTGAGCAAGAAATTGAAGGCGAAGCTCGCCGCCGCACTGATTCAGAGAAGACCCTACGCAAGCAGGAACGCCGTCTGAAGGAAGTAGCGTTTGCTGCCGATGAAGACCGCAAGAGCCACGATAACCTGCGTGACCAGATCGAGAAACTAACCATGAGGTGCAGGATTCTCAAGCGTCAAATGGAAGAATCTGTGAGTAGTCTGATTATGATACTCTGAAGGGTGAGAGTGAGGTAGGGGTGGATGAGAGGGAGGTGGTAGGGGTCATTCTCCAATGATTCTGTACAAGCTTTGTCATATTTTTGATCACAATTATATTTTGTTGTTCAAAATCACAATATCAGATTAAGGATAAAATAGAACAAATGTGAACCATATTGCATGAGTTGGAACTGTGCACAATGCTGCTTGATTGTAAAAGAAACAAAATTGGACGTTATATCAGACTGGATTATTTTTAATTGGCCACGAGATCTACAGCTCAATAGGGCTGAATCAAAAATAGTCAAATGAGTATTCTGGTTACTGCCAGCAATTTTGATTCGTGTGAGTTGGGGGCAGGGGCCTGATTTGATAAAATTATCTGCGAATTTGATAAGATATTTGTCAAACCCCTGCCTCAATCAAGCATATGGTGGAAGAATATCACTTTCTTCAGCTATGCGAGGTCTTTGAGATTCCATGTGTTATTGATAACATTATATCAATTTTTGAGTACAAAAGGAAGAAATTGCAAGCAACTGTAATAACCAGACAATATTATTTCCAAATATAAATGAAAGAATTTGTAATATTTTTGAAACATTTACTCAAAGACTTACGGAAACCAATATCTTTAATTTTCTCTTTCTCAGGAGGAACAAGCTACCAACAACCTGAGCAAATACAAGCGTGCACAGACTGAACTGGAAGATGCCGAAGAGCGTGTGGAGATCGCTGAGAGCGCCCTCAACAAGCTCCGTTCCAAGACCCGTGCCCAAGTGACGTCATCCCGCGTGACCACGGTATATGTTGACTCTGATTTAGATTCCGATGCGGATGACGATTATTTTTATTATACTTATCGTTCTGAGAGGGATGAGGAGGAGGAAGAAGAGTAGAGAGGGTTTTTTTTTGCTAGGAGGGGGATTTTTTTACCCCTGCATGGGACTTTTTTTGTAAATAAAATAAGAATTGTTCCATTTTCCACTTCCATCTGTGTCAAGGCCTCCCTTATTGTTTACGTGCCTGAAAAAGATTTGTCTAATTGGCTGTAACAAGCCCGTTTTCTCTTTCTTCCAAAGAAGCTAGCATTTTTGTCATATTCTTTTCACTTCTTCAATGCTTAGCCACTCATCAGAATCATTTGAAGTTTAGGAACAAGCACCTCCAGCTGTGAAGGCAATATGATCGTCCCATACGAAGACCAAACAACACGCTTGTATTGACCCGTTTGTCACGTTTTGTCGGATTCATATCATTCCTCCATTAAATGTGACAGTTTAGCATGAAAACTGTCGTCCCCCTCTCATGGAATGTCTTGTCCTCAGTAATAGCTGCATGTATTTTTTTTACGTCCATATATAATCAAGTTTACATATATCCATTATTACCTCGCAGATTTATTAAGAATTTTTATTTGCAGTTTTGTGTCGATAATACATTTTTTCCCTCGTTGTAAAGATTCAAATATACCTCCTCTTCCTCATTCTGGCCTAGGCATCAGAAGCGAATGCATGACTGACTTAGATTACCAAATTCCTAGATTACATTTATCAGATAATTCTACGTTAGTTTTTGTGATTATGTTTATGTGAGGCCTTTGTCTTGTTAATTTGACTATTATTTTCTTTCTACAGTGACGATAGATTCTTTGATTAATTTGTGAGTTCTTGCTTGCGAAATTCATGTTTTTAATTCTCAATTATTCCCCTGGATTATGATTTGTAGTTAGGTTTAATTTTGACAGAGGGGAGATCATGGGAAATTATCCTTATTAGGAAGGATAGCACTGACATTTCTGCCTTGTCCTTGCTTCTATCGGCAAAAGTAAACCTTCTCAACAGATCAATTAAAATACCCTTGCCCCGCCTTTATATAGTGCATTTGACCTATCTTAAACACTGTTGGAGCGAGGTACAGACGACCAAGATAGAACCGTCTGAAGTATTGATGAGGTCCTTTTTTTTTGCTACCCTAACCAATCAAGAGCATTCATTCTCCTTCACTTTCAAACCCTTAGTTTATTTCTCGTCTTTTCATAACAATTTCAAACCTTCCTACATGTACATTTTTTCATGTTTATTTTGACAGAGAACGTCTACTGGCACAAGGACAATATCCAAAAAATCCAGCTCTTCATAGATAATAGAAATATCAGGTCAACTTTCTAGCCTAGCCATGGTAAATTCCAAAACTCATCCCAGATGGAAATTTGCTTGCTAGAAAAGAAAAACTGCTTGTTGTGACCATTAGCATTTTAGATGCTAGTATTATAAACTAAAAAAAGTCATCTTGCAAAAACTGACTTACTTTGCAAAGAGTGCAATCTTGAATCCCTCATATTTACCCTTTAATAACCTTTCCCTGATATCCATTTTAATTGATCCTTTTTCTGTTTTAATTCATTTCTGATTGTTAATAACACTGCATTTCCCCCATAATCTGTTGTATTATACCTGTCGAATCCTATTCTTAACAGAGACGTATCTCCTCCGGTGTACGAGTGGTTAGATCATCAGCTTCCTCATCCTCAATGTCCTAGATTAACAATCCATACAGACCTTCATAGCCATGGTAAAGCCTTTCTTGACAAATATTCTTCCATTTCATAGATGCACTTCCTAACCTCGTTGATTTGCAGAGATTCAGAAATACATATACATGTACTTGTTTTTCCGTCACATTGGCTATGAATGTTCTTCACCACTAACACCTCTCACATCTGCAGATGATTTTGCGAGTTAATGAGTTTTATATTCAAGTACCCCCAAATATGTACTTTAGGGGTAGTCAGAAACATTAAAAATATTAATATTGAATGATGACCCTTATATCTCAATGAATATTTTGATGTTTTGCTGTAAATCAGCATCATGGTTGTCGTATGTACGTTAAATTCAGGTCAATTGTGTTGAAAAGGAGCAAAAGGCATTTCCACTATTTAACAAAAAATGGATTGTGTGGGGTTGTAGAAAACTGGACTCAACTCCTCATTAATTCAGAACAGAGACTTAAAAAAATATTGTTCTTTAAATCTTTTTTCAGTGGACATTTGTAAAACGTTGCCACGGTTACGGCATAATTTGTTTTGATTGGCTGTGATTTAAAAAAAAATGGGAGAATCTGAATGTTGTGAGAGCAAATTCTTAGAAGGCATTGATTTTCTTGCAAAATGACAGGAAACTGTCAGGTTTTCTTGTATGATATTGCATGCGACTTTTAATCCAATTTTTATTTCATTTTCTATTATGAATGCATAAATTATTTGTATATTTGATTTTTCATATTCTGTTGGATTGCATGCATAAAGCATGGTGACTAATACCAAACAAAATAGCTGTTAACAGTAGCATCAAACTTAGCTTTGTTGAATAACGCTTGCATGAAATCAAATTTGTGAAATAATTAGAAAATTTAAATGTTCAAAATTGGTTTGCGAAGATGTCCTGGTAATATGATGGATATTTTGGTAGATTTGGCTTAGATACGCAGAACTGATCGTGTGTAAATATTGATAAAATACAAAATTTGCCTGAACATATTCAAAACCAAAGATTGTTGTGCTCCATGCCAATTTGCATCTACATCGTCAATTGTGGCGGTACCGGGACACTTTCGCGAACAAGATCTGTTTTGTGGCATAAGGATTTTACTGATACTCATTGCCTATTTTCCCCCCGTTTCTGATAGGGTGGCAGTGCCTTCAACGCTTCCTTCCGTTATTCCACTCGCAGCAGTGATCGCAGCAACTTAAAAAACAAGAGAGAGCAGCAGCAGCAGCAGCAACTCCAAAACGGGCAGTGATGTCATCATTTGAAACAACCAATCAAATGGCATTTTTAGTGCCTTATTCACATAGCAATAATATATACTTAGTGTTAGTCTTTGTACAGTTAATGGAACTACTAAACTGTCTTTATTTAAGCAATGAATTAATAACATTTTTAGTTGAAATGCAATGAAGAAAGAAAAAAAATAGAAGTTGAAAGAATTGGGGAGGCCTTGACCTTGATGGGCTACTGATGTGATTTGAATCAGTAAATTTGTTTTTTTTGTATATTCTCATCAACTATATGTTTCAATTTTTAAATGAACTTTTGTGTCTAGGTGGACGCACTCTCGCTTTTTGCAGTTTAGATCACACGCTAAGACTCTCATTTCTGCTTATAACCAAATTTGGTAAGTCGTTCTGATCCCCCGTTATTTTGTAGTTTTAGGATCTAGCAAAATCCTTGTAAAAAGTGTGAGCGTGACTTTTTTTTTTTTTTTTTTTCAATTTGCATGAGATCTTTTGGTGAAGCCTTGTTATTGTGCTCCCCAATTCTTTGGAGTTTGGAATTTGATTGTCAGCCTAGACTGAGCTGAATGATTATTCGGAGCTCGGTCAATGGCACTTTTTCTTATTCACCAATACCGTCCAGCACATGTTGTCAATAATAAAAACTAAAAAAAAAGTAGTTATATTGCGAGACCCATACACAGCCTGCAACGCCATGAAAAAGGCTTTATTAAGTACAGAATTGTAACTGGAATGTTGGTGGATACAATTACAGGAAACTTCAATTGATTATAGAAATTGTTGCCAATTTAACGAAATTGTTACCAATTTAACGTTAGATTTTATATTGGTTGAATAATTGGAAGTGTCAGCTGTAATTTATGATAAAAAGGATTTTCCAATGATTTGTTTAGGAATTATATTTTTTTGTCAGTGTGTATAGGAATGATAATTCAATTGTATGATTTCTATTATTCTATGTGTAACTTATTTGAAACAAAAGTCTTTATGAATAATATAGTTTTATGTTTATTTTGGAATGGTTGGAAAGCAAATCTGTCACCCATAGGTGTAGTGCAATGAAGGTGTGTACAAGATGTGATACAAAGTTTACTTTTTATAACAAGTTTTATTATGAAATTATCAATGATTGTAACAGGAACCCTTATGTATGCTGCCCTCACTGCTCGCTCCCTATGCGAGCTTTAATGCTTTTGTGGAAATTAAATACAGTTTGCAAGCTTAGAGTACATTTCTAGTTTTGTTTTTGATTTTCAAAGAGTAAATCGTGAAAAGTGTTTGATTTTGTTGCAAGCAGGTTAAACATGTTTAAATTCGTCAGACTCTGGGGGCATTTTCAAACTTTTGAGGTGTCAGAAATTGTAAAAAAGAGTTTACTTTAGGCTCTTATTTTGGCAATCTTTAATAGGAGCAATTCCAAGGCATTGGAATAGCTCAAATGTTAATCAAACACATTTCATACTCTTTTAAGGGTCCTTGAAAATCATTGTAGTGTGTTTAGACATCCTTCAAAAGATCTTGAAAATGATCTTTGGATGAATGTGTTTTCAGTTTTCTGGAGTTAAGAATTTTGCAGAATTATAAAATATTCCTGGTTTGAGTGTTTTTTTTTTTGCATGTGTTTTTTGCTTTATTATTTAAAAAATTAGTTAATCTTGATTTTTTTTCTCCTTTTTTTATTTTTATTGTTGGTGTAAAATTTAGCTTAAGAATTCCTCCATCAAATTGAAATGAGAGGTGCAAATCGACAACACTATAGACCTGACTACACAAGAAGGTGGGGTTTGGGTTATTAACTCATCAATGATTAAATTTGCATCAATTGGACCGATTGAACCTGGAATAGCTGTTGCATCAACTCTTGAAACACTAGGAATACATTTCAACCAATATTGTTGGGAGGGTGGATTTTCAATAAGTCTGTGCCTGTTAATGTAATTAATATCATTATGCTTTTTATCCTTTGGTAAAATGTTGAATTATCTAAAAGAATGACTTAGACCTCATATCCTTTTGGTTGCATCCAGGGGGAAGGGGGATTCCAGACTCTTTTTTGGTGGAAATTCATTGTGATTTTTAAAGGGAAAATTGGATTTAGACCTTGTGAGGGTTGGAGAAGTCTAGATCCATCCCGGGGTTGCAGTGGGGTTGACACCCCCTCCACCCCTGAACAAAAACAGTGCAGGATTGGTGGATATCTTCCCATCTATTGCAGTTGTTTAGCCTGTGAAGTTCTTTTGAGGAGGGGACAAGAATGAAGAATAGGACAAACACATTCATCTTGATGAGAACAAGCATGTAATATTTTAAGCATATCATGTAAGGGGCAGAAACTGTTATTTATTATCCATAGCTCCCACCCCCACCCCATCTGCCAATAACTACTGTATGCCAGGTTGTTTTCTGTATGCCTTACAGCTTTTGATAGCTGATTTGTATCTGTTCTACACAGGGTGAGGTTTATGCATTTCCTGAACTCTTACATTAAACTTCAACATTGAACAGAAACTACATCACGAGATGACATTGATAAAAGTACCTTCAATATTAATATTTCTCTTCAGCTCTTTACTCTCCAACTGTACCCATCAACCTAAATACCCTTATGACCTACCCCCTCTTTATACACACCAAGGAGAAAGTGTTGTTTTGACTGTCTAATCCATGATCTTAGAGCTTTTAAATTTTCACTAGTACAATTGTTTGATCACTTTCACTAATCTTTGATTATTTTTACCCTCAAATCAATCTAATCAACCATAACCCCTGTCAAATATGGCTCTTACTGTGAAAGTGCTGCTAAACCAAATCAAACCTCTCTTATTGGGGCAGGGAGATAAAACAGAAACTGCCAGCAGGTAAGGTAAAAGTGTGTGAAGATTGACAGAACACAGCCCAAATAGAGTAAAACTTGACTATATCATACGGCAGGATACAAATGTTTAAGCACAAGAAAGTAGCATCAACAATGCCATGAGATAACAAGTGACCACGAAAGAGAGATTGAATTTGAACTTGTGAGTTTTGACACATGAACAGAAATGCATATGAAGAGGGAAATTGACACATGAAAGGGTTGATTGAAATATGACTAGTGAGATTGCCAACTGACCATGACACATGCCTGGTAAAATTGACAATCTAGATGCACATAACCAGCGAGATGCAGATGCACAAGTGAGACTGATATGTCACCAGCGAGAAATATTGTGACCACATGACCAAGGAGCTTGAGACATGACTAGGGAGAATGACACATGACCAAGCTTGAGACTATCCACCAGGGCCTCTCCACTCAACACAAAATCCAAACCCACCCTAACCTCTTCATCAATCTCACAACCAAATCAAAGACCAACTCTCAAACTACACCTTCATCTATACTGATGGCTCCAAGGAAGGCAACAAGACAGCTGCTGCTGCCGTCATCCAAGACCTCACCCTCAGTAGCAGGCTTCCCAACTACTCGTCCATCTTTTCAGCCGAGGCAAAGGCCATCCTGGCCTCGACTTACCCTCCGCTCAGTACTCTCAGCTCAGCCACTTTGCCATATTCTCTGAATCCAAGGTTGTCCTTACTTCTTTACTCAATCTTAAATGGGGTAACTCCACATCCCACCTCCTCTAAAGAAAACTCCTTTTGCCCACCATCAGCATGAAAAGTATTCTTTTCTTCTGGATACCCAGCCATCCCTGGCAATGGCAGGGCTGATGATGCAGCCGCTAAGCTTGCCCTCAACCTCCCCCTACCCCATTTCCCAAAATCCTATCTGACATCAAACCGCTTATCGCTTCTCTTGTTCGTGACCGCTGGCAAACCTCATGGGACGCCCAAATTGATACCAAACTCCACGTCATCCAGCCCACCATTCCGATCAAATCCACCATCCACAACTTCTCTCATGTCAATAACGTTCATATTACGTCTTAGAATAGGTCACACCCACCTCACTCACTCCCACCTCCTTATTGGCTCCCCCCAACCCCTCTGCAACAATTACCATTGCACCCACAGTCCACCACGTTCTCCTTGCTTTCCTCCTGTACAGCCTTCCCAGAGCTTCCCTCGCTCCCCACAAATCAATTGCCAAGTTCTTCCAGAAAAACCCTCTAGATAAAATAATCTCCTTCATCATGCTTCCCTCTACAACCATATTTAGTCCTCCGCTCCCACCCCCCTCTCTATATTTTTTTCACCCATGCACCTCCTCTCTCGATCCCAGCATTCTGACTTTTAGTTCTCGTATTTCTCTCAATCTCCCCGTTTTTTTCCCTTCCTACCTCTAGAATAATCTAAACTCTCAGGCACAATTTGACCCTTGTTCTTGTGGTGCCGCTAAGCCCTCATCAAACAAACATAACCAGGGAGAATGACACATGACCAGGTAGTTTAATAATGACCAGGGAGAATGAGACATGACCAGGGAGCTTGAGACATGACCAGAGGGAATGACCAAGGAGCTTGAAACTTGACCAGGGAGAATGACACATGACCAGGGAGCTTAAAACATGACCAGGGAGAATGAAACATTACGAGGGAGCTTGAGACATGACCAGGATGAATGACCCATGATCAAGGGAGCTTGAGACTTTACCAGGGAGCTTGAGACTTTACCAGGGAGCTTGAGACATGACCAGGGAGCATGACCAAGGAGCTTGAAACTTGACCAGGGAGAATGACACATGACCACGAGGGGGAGGTTTAGACATGATCAGGGAGAATGACACATGACCAGGATGGGGCGCTTGAGACATGACCAGGGGGTTTGAGACATGACCAGGTAGAATGACACATGACCAGGGAGCTTGAAACATGACCAGGGAGAATGACACATTACCAGGGAGCTTGAGACATGACCAGGGAGTTTGAAACATGACCAGGGAGAATGACACATTACCAGGGAGCTTGAGACATGAACAGGTAGTTTGACACATGTATGACCAAGGAGATTGACACATGCACAGGGAGATGCACAAGCATATGCAAATGCTCAGGAAGACAATCAATAGGACCATAAATCCTAGGGGCCAGGGAGTTGTCCCCCAATTTCAGGCAGAACGGAAAAAAAACAAGTATTTGGAAGACAATGTTCCCCAATTTTTGGAGGACAGATATGGCCCCATGCCCTCCCACTTTGTGAGGGAGAATTACAGCCCTGCTAGGCTTGAAAAGTCAAGAGTAAAATAACGAATGAGATGCATATACCTTCGAATGATAAAACTATTCTAGTGAGATACCTATAACCATTGAAAATCACGTCTCTTGAGATGCACATGTCCAGAGGCAAGATTCACACATAACCAGAAGAATTCACAAGAGCAATTTCCGAACACAAAGAAATCACAAATGAATGACTTTCATTCATGAAATACCCAGTATTACATGAAAGATAGAAAATGGTAGGATCAACTCGAATAATCAAATACACAAAAACATACATAAATTGGAACAAATACCATATAAATAACAAACTACAAATGTTCTTCACTTTCCACTTTATTTATACAGTACTGCATTGTGTGTACATACAATTATGCCACCAAATACTGTTCTTTTTTAGTATACATTAAAGAAAAAAAAATATTGTAAACAAACTTTTATTTCACAAAATCATATAACTTTTTCATGTTCTTTTTAATTATACAAAAGAATCAAATGAATGAATTACACATTTCCAACATAAACACTTTCACTCGTCTGTAAAAATGAATGAACTTTTATGTTAAGAATCAGTAAAACAAATAATCCCAATAGTAAATTATTGCCATTTGTTAACTGTAATAATGAGGTGCACCCAGAGGCCCAAATTAGGAGGTTGAAGGTGACCCTTTGTCTTTATTTTTAATTCTTTCCCAGATCAATAAAATATTACTTGTCTGATAGCCAAACAGTTATGAGCAATTCGCTAAACAGATACTTGGCCAAACTTTTATCTCTTGAATAAAATTTAGAACTTGTAATTACCTCCCAAGAAGTTAAGTCCAGAATGCTCCCCAACCCTCACCCCCCTCCCCAAAGTTATATCGCCATTTTGTGCCCCTGGGTGCCCAATAAACACACACTGCAACCACAGTTCTCTTTAAGCTACCAAATCTACAATGAATATTTATCAAATGGAAATTTCTATAACTATCCAATACAGCTCAGAAAGGAGTTTATAATTACTGTATCTCAATAATGCTACACAGTGGTGAATATTTCCCATATCTGGATTAAGGATCTTGGGGTAACGTGGATCAAAAAACAAGTAATTTACATCAGCCAGATCCCATGAGTCAGATTCCAGAGAAGCCTTGTAAGAAATGCTCTTAAATCGTGAAAATTTGCACGTTATGGGTAATTTAAATCTTTGAAGTCTCCTTCCAAAAGCACGCCAAATATGGAAGGAATTTCCTTATTATGTAATAAGCCAATTTCTACAGCAAGGAATAAGAGGATACAGGAATAAGTGTGTTTAAAAAAAAAAAAAAAAATTAGTGAAACATTTATTGCCACAATTAATAAATGAAAATATTTATCACATGTAGATCTTACAGCAATTCTCCAATCTTATTACTGAAACATCATTCTAATTAAGGCACTCAAATCTCACTCATCTATACCACCCTGACAGAGCCGCTATTCCTTTTAACTGGATCAAGCCTTACACTAGGACAGTACATCATGCATACCACCATGCAACACTCCTTTGTAGTCCTAATCCTAGTCACATTACATACCCTTGAATAAAATTTTGTCTTCTTTTTAAAGTTGTTAAATGAGTTTAATTTTTTAACAAAAATATCACCTCTCCCCTTCATTCATCCCTCTCCATCTAAGAAACCCTCCCCATCTAACCTCTCCCCATCCAACCCCCTCTAATCACAATCTTCTAACAAGGGTATGACCCCTTCTCCCCCACATGGATCTAACATTGGATCTAACATTCAGTTCTCCCCACCACATGGATCTACCATTCAGTTTTCCCCACCACATGGATCTATTATTCAGTTCTCCCAACCTACATGGATTCAGTTCTCCCAACCACATGGATATACCATTCAACTCTTCCCACCACATGGATCTATCATTCAGTTCTCCCCAGCACATGGATCTATCATTCAGTTCTCCTCACCACATGGATCTACCATTCAATTTTCCCCACCACATGGATCTACCATTCAGTTCTCCCCACCACATGGATCTACTATTTAGTTCTACCCAGCACATGGATCTATCATTCAGTTCTCCCAACCACATGGATATACCATTCAGTTCTCCCCACCACATGGATATACCATTCAAATATTCCCAGCACATGGATCTATTATTCAGTTCTACCCACCACATGGATCTACCATTCAGTTCTACCCAGCACATGGATCTATCATTCAGTTCTCCCCACCACATGGATCTATCATTGAATTCTCGCCACCACATGGATCTACCATTCAGTTCTCCCCACCACATGGATATACCATTCAACTCTTCCCACCACATGGATCTATTATTCAGTTCTCCCCACCACATGGATTTACCATTCAGTCTTATTTACAAGCCATTTCCTCTCCAATGGCTGAATGTATCAATCCAATATATTTGTAGCAGTCACTCTATTAATACTGAAGAAGAAAAAAAAAACCATTTCATTTATCTAATTTTCAAAAATATAAACAACTTCAGATATGGCTTTCACAATTAAACTATATATATTTTCCTTATAAGTTTTGTGCACTTAACTTAATCAATATATATAAAGTGTAGATTCTCAGAAATGATTTGTGTAGTTGGTGCTAATGCCATGAGTTGTTTCAAGTATATTTCAAATTACAATACTCTTAAGGCTGGATATATACCTACATTTATGACAAAAATATTATAATCATTCCTCAGTGAATTGACAAAACTTTGATACAAGACCTTTCTTCAGTTGAAAAAAACTTGAAAAACTAAAATAAATAGAGATACAAAATAAATAGAGATACAAAATAAATAGGGAAATCAGAGTGTTGACCCACCCCTCAATTACACACTCCAAAATATTTTTCAGTTGATCATGACAGGGGTTTGATTCTGGGTCAGGTCAAAGATTACAGATGGGACATAATGCTTTCGTATCTGACAAGCAGAATTGCAAGAATCAGGGCAACAAAACCCTGTGTTGATGAATTGTTGAGCCATAACCCTGCAAATTACAGAATGGTAGTGCCAGGATTGGTCTCCCAAACATACAATAGCAGGAGTCAATTACACATAAAAATATTTTTGTTTCTACATATTGAAAGTTTTCGCCAATTTGGAGGTCTTGAGTTGAGGGCAGCATCGCCTCTAAACCATGGCCCACCAGGAGGAGCAAGGAAGGACAGGCTTTGTCTTGCACCATGGCCCACCAGGAGGAGCAAGGAAGGACAGGCTTTGTCTTGCACCATGGCCCACCAGGAGGAGCGAGGAAGGACAGGCTTTGTCTTGCACCATGGCCCACCAGGAGCAAGGAAGGACAGGCTTTGTCTTGCACCATGGCCCACCAGGAGGAGCAAGGAAGGACAGGCTTTGTCTTGCACCATGGCCCACCAGGAGGAGCAAGGAAGGACAGGCTTTGTCTTGCACCATGGCCCACCAGGAGGAGCGAGGAAGGACAGGCTTTGTCTTGCACCATGGCCCACCAGGAGGAGCGAGGAAGGACAGGCTTTGTCTTGCACCATGGCCCACCAGGAGCAAGGAAGGACAGGCTTTGTCTTGCACCATGGCCCACCAGGAGGAGCAAGGAAGGACAGGCTTTGTCTTGCACCATGGCCCACCAGGAGGAGCAAGGAAGGACAGGCTTTGTCTTGCACCATGGCCCACCAGGAGGAGCAAGGAAGGACAGGCTTTGTCTTGCACCATGGCCCACCAGGAGGAGCGAGGAAGGACAGGCTTTGTCTTGCACCATGGCCCACCAGGAGGAGCGAGGAAGGACAGGCTTTGTCTTGCACCATGGCCCACCAGGAGCAAGGAAGGACAGGCTTTGTCTTGCACCATGGCCCACCAGGAGGAGCAAGGAAGGACAGGCTTTGTCTTGCACCATGGCCCACCAGGAGGAGCAAGGAAGGACAGGCTTTGTCTTGCACCATGGCCCACCAGAGGAGCGAGGAAGGACAGGCTTTGTCTTGCACCATGGCCCACCAGGAGGAGCGAGGAAGGGCAGGCTTTGTCTTGCACCATGGCCCACCAGGAGGAGCGAGGAAGGACAGGCTTTGTCTTGCACCATGGCCCACCAGGAGGAGCGAGGAAGGGCGGGCTTTGTCTTGCACCATGGCCCACCAGGAGGAGCGAGGAACAACAGGCTTTGTCTTGCACCATGGCCCACCAGGAGAAGCGAGGAAGGACAAGCTTTGTCTTGCAAACAGTAGAGTGCTAACAGTATTTACAGATGTAAAACCTTGTATCATCAAGGAAACAATAATAAGCCTTCTGGTGCATGATATTAATTCAACTGAAAAATCTTAAACCACCTTTCAATATTAACCATACTTTTTACAAAATTAGTTGTCTAATCTTCTACTTTGTACAAAAGAACTTTGTTCTAAATGGGTTAAAAAAGGTCACGCGATAGTTTTGTGGATGTCAGTAATCTTGCAGAAATTTCCAACAATTCTGATTACATCTTTTTTATGAGTACAACATGTGTAATACGACACCTCTTTGCACAATTTTGTGGAACAATTGCTAACAAAAGCCCACACCAAGAAAAGTGGATCTATGTGAGAAAGAAAAACTCTCAAAGCTTCAAGTTTGTAAGAAAGTACATGTTTACGTTATCCATGCTGGTGCAATGTGATATACTGTTCATAACAAGCAAGTTTTGTATGATAGTAACAAACCAGACAACTTTCAACTACGGCAACTGCAGTGCCGGCTGAAGGTTTGTATATCCCTCTTGGCCACCTAGAAACATTTACACAAATTTGAATTACTGAGGGGATACTTGTAAATAATTGGTGGAATTATGTTAGATTTTCTGCTTTGTGCATACAAAATGCAGGCAGCATATCAAGGATATCAGGAGCAAGAAAAACATTCAATTACATTCATTGGTCATAGAAATATATTTTTTAAATTACAGTATTAAGAACTTAAACATTGTCAACGACATGACTGAAAAGTCATCAACCACACAAAAAAGAGAAACCGAATCTGAAGAGAAATTTAGTTTAAAAATAATTCTCTGGGAACATTTTTCCATCGACCCCATTCATAATTTCAATGACTCTTCCTGAAACTGAAACCTGTCAGAATTACCCTTAATGGCATTGAAAACACAACACTTAAAGACATCCTAAATACTGCACCACTTCCTTAGAAATGTGATGACATTTCTGGGGCCATCACTTATTTTGTTACATTTTTATAAATTTCCAGGCATAGAAGCTATTTCTGAAGAACCTGTCTTTCACAATTGTGGTTTTTTTTAGTACCTTAAAAACCCCATTTATATCCCCGCACACTTCATCCAAGCCATAGCAATTCAAATATTATTTATGGAATTCAATAAAATGTTAAGAGGGAGGGAATCTAGGACTGCCCAAGTTGCCATAATAATTTTGAAAAATAAATTTATTTTACTTCTGGTAATCCAGATTTTTTTACATGGGAAATTAATTCACAGCATCCCAAAACATTCATTAGGCACATTCTCTTACCACAGCATCCCAAAACATTCATTAGGCACATTCTTATACCACAGCATCCCAAAACATTCATTAGGCACATTCTTATACCACAGCATCCCAAAACATTTATTAGGCACATTCTCATACCACATTGACCAAAACATTCATTAGGCACATTCTCATACCACAGCATACCAAAACATTCATTAGGCACATTCTTATACCACAGCATCCCAAAACATTCATTAGGCACATTCTCATACCACATTGACCAAAACATTCATTAGGCACATTCTCATACCACATTGACCAAAACATTCATTAGGCACATTCTCATACCACAGCATACCAAAACATTCATTAGGCACATTCTCATACCACAGCATCCCAAAACATTCATTAGGCACATTCTCATACCACAGCATCCCAAAACATTCATTAGACACATTCTCATACCACATTGACGCTGATTTCCCACACATTTAGAACAGTACTTATTAATAATTGTCGCCATCCAAATACTCCATCAAGACTCATGCAGAAAAACCAGAAGTACAAACCCATAGTCGTATGAAAGAATAACTTTTCAATAAATAAATATCTAGATAAGTGCACCTTCCTAATCTCATCAAACTGACCAGAACTTCTCATATTTGGCAAATCGTGATCCAGGGTTTATCACAAGCTGTTCAAAGCTTTACAGAACCTTTAGGTAAAGCGCTGTTGCATAGGCGGTAGAAGCGGAGATCGTTGACAAATCTTTGCAGGCTCTGGATGAAAGATGGTAAGTCCTATGGGTAAAGAATCAAGGAAGGATTTCGTAACTGTACAATTTTCTCAAAGTAATTTATTAACCTTAATTCATAACAATACTTGTGACATAATATGCCAATGTGATTCTGAGTAGTGTCAGTCTTGTTTGTAAATGATTTTTTTCATTTCTAGCTCTTCAAAGCTAGAATTCTACGTATATGAATTCTATGTGTATGCACAATTTATGAAATAGCAAGTAGGTTAAGATCTCTCAAAAATTATTACAAAATTTGAACCTCAGAATACAGTCACTGATGACCTCAAAAACGTCTTTCCGTCAAATTGTTAATTGAGGCATGACCAAGTTCCTACTATGATGCAAATGTGCTCTTTCAAAATATCATCATGGCAACGGAGAAAGAAACTGCATTAAAACAAATGCAAGTACTTTAACTGACATCACAAACGTACATATTATCTTATATAAACAGACATCTGCGGTTTGTAGATCTTGATGGAGCAAAATATCTGGCAATCTAGCGGCTATTTTGAAAAGAATTGTGGATCGAGACAACACATTTCATCAAAAATATAGAGGACTGCACAGCCATGCATCATACATTTGCATACAATGTTAAATCCATTCGAGGCCCATAAAACCAGTGCTTATCCCGTTCCCTTGGCTTAGGCAGATGAGAGCACATGACTCCCCCAAGATGGGACGCCAGTCCATTGCAGATTAACTCCCCAGCAGTGCTGCTACTCATTTTACAGCTGAGTGGACTGGAGCAAGTAGGGTAAAGTGTCTTGCTCAAGGACACAATGCGGCGCTCATGATGGGAATCAAACCTGGTACCTTTGGCATACGAATAAAATTCCTTAACCACTGCACCTCACAAATTTGCATATTGATATATATAAATGACCGGTAAAGTGATGAAATGTTTTGCTATTTTCCTAGTTTTGAGTAGTTTCAATTTAGTTTCCTCTTCCTGTCCTACGACCCTCTTACCTCTTCTTTCCTGTAATTGCACTGGAGCATTAACCGTTGACTTTGATCAAGGCCATCTGAGTTGGTCAAAAATTGAGGCAAAAAAGCTGAATAGAAATGCATCAGGTCTACAGCTGCCATATTGTATATCGTCACAACGATCTCTTCCTGCAATAGGTCATGTGATTTGACTAACAGCACTTGTATGAGGACATTTAGAAACGGAAACAGCATCATGTCTTTGAAGATTTTCTGAAAAAAAGCAAGAAAGGGGTTTCAAATTGGGTGTGATGAATTAAGTCTGATCAATCTTGTACACAGATCTGAAGAATAAGTTCAGTGGTCGAGCAGGTCCATGGTGTAACAACAAAAAAGATCAAAGAAGTATTCAAAAAATATTTATCCTGTTAAGGAAATAAATAGTCAAGTTTAAAGTTTTATCAACTTTGTTAAGAGATGACTAAAACTCCAGAATGAGATCAGCCTTATATTTCTTAAAGCCTTTGTAAATTCTAATATAATGTTTCGAAATCATTTTCAGCATTAGTCAAACTGAATGATAAGATGAACAATTGTTCATTAGTTTGCTTATTCCATTAAATGAATTATTCTATTACACCAACAATTAGATGGCCGTTGTCTTGCTCTTACAAATTTGCGACCTGGAAAAGTGCAGTTCCAAAGAGCTTCACACACGTCATGAGTGTCTTTGCTAAATAAGCCTTGGTACTGTTTCTCTTACCTTGTGATAGAGCTTTAACTTTGCATTAAGCAGCTCTAGAGCTTCCAGGTTTTGACGAAAGAGAGAAATATCTTGCTGAAGAAATGATTGCCCAAATGCCTGCAAGAAAATGTGAAAGATTCATCTACTAGATGGTTTTACAATGAGTTTCTATGCTGCTAAAATAAACTGCATATACTCATAAACCAGAACCAAAAGGTTTTGTGGTTCCAATGCTTTTTTCATCAGCTGATTGATTTGCAAAATTTGTATTAACTGTCATGTCATTGCATATCGTGAAATATTTGTTCCATGATATCTACTCATAAGCCACAGCCACCATGCAGATCAATAAAAATGTTGACAAAATTAGCATTAGCACAATAATTAACATTATCAAAGCAAGTATAATGCAAAAACAATTGCTCATCCTGTTTCAGGAATTTGTCAGTAAGCCCCGCCTACTCATTAGCATTAATGATATCACTACCACAACGTTAGAACATATGTACAGACCATGACCCATCTGTGTGCCACATATAGCATAAATCTGTTATATTGTTAATGGTGTTCACATCATTTAGCAATTTCACATTAAGCCACGCTACCATGCATATTAATGACACCCATTGATAACATAAGCATGTACACAATCACCAAAAAAATTATCATGCGCAACATGATGCAAAATGGACATACAGTTGCTTATTTATCACATTTTTCAAATTTACACTTTAAGCCCCGCCCACTTATTATTATACATGAAACACCACCACATACATTAGGTCACATCTGCAAACCATGAGCTATGTGTGTCACACGTGATGTAAATCCCATTCATAGTTTTTAGGATATCGTGTTTACCTGTGCTTTTTGTTTACAAAATCATATTAAGCCCTGCCCACTATGCATATTAATGATATTCAACATTTTCTACCATGAGCTAACATCATACCACGAGCTAACAACATTGTAACAAATATTAACAAAACAGACATGTGATTGCCAAAATAAGGGCATTTCAAGATTTGTATATTAAGCCCCGCCTACTCATTAATATGCAAGATATCACCACCAAAAACAATAGGGCACATCTATAGACCATGGGCTAACTGTGAACCAAATAATACATCAATCCAGTTTACTATTCTTGAAGTACTGTGTTTAAATGCTCTTTTCAGCAAAATCATATTAAGCCCCACCCACTAAGCATATTAATAAAATTCAATGTACATACATCATGAACATGTACATACCAGTGAAAAACATAAATATACCACATACGAAACAAAACAGACATATGGTTGTACAAATATGAACATTTCAAGATTTTTACATTAAGCCCCACCTACTCATTAATATGCATGACATCACCATCAAAAACAATAGGGCACATCTACGGAACATGAGCTATCTGTGTACCACATGTGACATGAATCCAGTGTATCGTTCTTGAGAGACTGTGTTTTCGAGCTGGCCGCACAAACAAACAAACATACATACACGCACACACATCATGACTGCATACGTTCCTGACGCTATCGCATCGGAACCAAAAAAATGAGTTAGGAATGAAATAATTGGACTGAAGAATAGTGATGATCTCAATTTATTTCATCAATGTGATGAAAATCATAATAATGAAACCATACAGTACTATGCACTGATGTAGGCAGATGTTTGAACTTAGAGGGTGCAACACGTCTGTATGGGAGTGGGTGACGGAGGGGGAATATGGTGGGGAAGTGCGTGATACACACATGGCATTTTCTTCAAACTCAATTCTTTATTTCCCAGTAAAACTGGGGTATTCCAATTTCTATCTTCACAAAAACATGTTCCAGTTAAAGATGAATGTTGAGGCCGAGTATTTATATACGCATTCAATGCATTGGGTGAAGGACTTTGGCACGAGTGGAATGGCATAACTCTAAAGGAGCCATAAAGTCTGATACAATCATTATTTCATATAATAGAGGATAAAAATCTTAACCGTCTGCCAACATAGCAAGTCAAAATCTTATTCCTATCTCAAGTTATTCATGTTTGAAATCGGCACATGGGGGCTGCCATTTTGTACAATTCTGTATTGAAATGTTGTGCAATAATGACATAATTTCCCCAATAGGGAAATAAGGATTATAATGTATTTCTTTATAAATGTGATGACAGTTTTTATTCCAAATTGAAGTTACACAAAGTTTTAACAGCATGTTTTGATAATTTCACATGTACACAAAAAACTTCTTGACACTTACAAAAGAAAAACAATTTTTCATAAGCTAGAAAACTTGAGGTAGACTATAAAGAAATACAAAGCATTCCAACATCCTGCTGGGCTGATGACATCATAATCTGCATGTTTTGAAATCAAAATGGCAGTTCCCATGGTACTTTTAAGTAGTAGTATTAAAGTTTAAAAAAAAAAACGAGTTAGATTGCTTCAAGAGTTATGAAACTTGGTCAGAAAATTTGTTATTTTCAATTCTATTATATGAAATAACAATTATGTCAGACTTTATGTCTCCTATAAGAGAGCCATTCGTGAGTGCAAAGTCCTTTAAACAGTGCATTAAAGGTGTAGATAAACACGATGCCAAAAGATTAACCTCTTTTATAAAATTTCCTTCATAGATTGTTTAAAATGCATGAAAAAACAACTAAAAAGACTAAAAAACGAGAACAGTTTACATGTATTTTTTCACTTTATTAAAACTTTCACCCGTTCTAAAAATGGACTAAACCAAATAATCATGGTCATGTTTTACAGGGATTTAATGCATGGGTCATGACAATGCAACATTAATAAAGGCACTGCTTACAAATTTGGCCTGCAATTTAAAGCAACAAATTAACCACATTATTTCACAAGATTAACTTTGCACCATAACATTGAGGTATAAACAGGTCTAAGCTCACCTTTTCCCAACAGCAAAGACAAACAATGCCAGCATTGATTACAGTTACTACTTATAATACAAAGAATTGCCATTATATTCAGATGTGTGTCACTAAAAATACCATGTAACACCAGTGGGAGTAGTTGTTATCTTAAAGGAGCATAAATAAGGTGAAACTGTATACAGTTTTGTGGTTTGGAAAACAAAGAAATATATAACTTTTACTCCAACTGACCCTGCTCCTTTTGAGGGCCGGTTGAGATGTTCCTGATTTTAAGCAGAGCCATTTCTAATGAAATACTTCAAACAAAGTTTACAAATCAACTTATTCAACGATATTCACCTGCATTATGGCAATAAACTGCTGGTCATTCTCCACTAAGTCTGTCCCTGTCCCTTGAATAGTGGACAAAACCGAAGCAGAGAAGAAATACCGCCATTTGTTTTGCAGTAACTCAAACAGCAGTCGATAGAGGGCAGGCTTTATGTCAGGTGACGAACGCTATTTTAAATACAAATGATAGATAAGTTATGGTTGTTACGTAGTTTCAGACTTTTACAATACTTTCTCAACAACTAAGGTTATATAGAGATGTCTATGGCAGTTTCAGGCCTCCCAGTGACTCATTTTTAAAATAAAGGTTTTTTTAAAGGTTGGAAAAGTTGAAATAAAGGTTTTTGAAGGTTTTGGATTTAAATAAAAAGGTTTATAAAGGTTAACTCATGGAATAAATTTTCATACAATGAGCATATTCTGGGGCAAAAGGCAGTTGGTGGCGCCAAAAGTCCATTACTTACGTGAAGTTGGAAATTTTATTTTGGTCCTGCTACTTTTTAAATGTGTGTTGTGAACAGATATGCTATTAAATGGATGTGTATACTTACCAATGAAGCTAAAACCTTGGCACTTAAATCATTTACCTTACTTAACTTTGAAAATAAAGGTTTTTAAAGGTTTTAAAGGTTATTTTGAAAGTAATAAAGGTTCAATTTGTCAATAAAGGTTTTTAAAGGTTTTTTAAGGTTTACCGGGAGGCCTGCAGTTTGATAAGCCAGTTGTGAAGCACTGGTGAATAACAACCCACCTCTAGCATACCAAGCACATGCTATGGCCACTAGACCATGGATAAAGTTATGGCATTCATACTTCCTGCTAATAAATATTCAAATTTTAAATTAAAGCATGTGACCTAAAATTGAAAGATGCGAAAGTGATATAGCCTTTCCCAAAGAAATACGCATGGTGCCACACATTAGTGACACAAGCCCAGAGCACAAATGGTGCCACACATAAGTAACACAAACCAAAACAGAACAAAACAATAGCTGCACGCAACCACCCTGTGACAAACTGCAAACAAAGAAAATGGTTAAGATTGTAGCTGTAAGAATTTTCAGTCCAAATTATTCCAAATAATATAAAAGAAGTCACACAATGTAAAGCTACTTTATGCAATGCCCAATGGAATCATGCTAATTTGGTATTTTATTTTGCAATTAGTAAGCATTTAGTAATCAGGACCAGCCTAGATATATTTGACTAAATTTAAAAAAAATTGCCAGTAAATTGCCTGATTTTCAAACTACTTACCAATGTGTCATAATCCTAGGAGAGGAATAACAAGAAGAAAATTAGGTTTTCTCTCTCTTGAGGCATCTTATTATTATTATTATTATTATTATTACAATTTGCATATACATATCTTACATATATCCTATTATTCTTTGATCAGTTATGATTTGAACAACAATAATTTTCACTCAAGCTGATGACCAAAGTGATAGTATTTGGTTGACTTGTATAAAAATCTTTTTTCTTCTTCTTCTCAGTTTATCAAAATTTTGCTTAGTCCTTTGTTTCTGAATTATGAGTGTATTTCTAATAATCTCAACCTTTTATTTTAATTCAGTCAAAGAAGTCTGTAAATAACCAAATTTTGTTTTGATGTGTTTATCATTCAATTTGTTTCAACATTTCTTCAAGGAAAAGAAATTAAGATTGCTTTAAAGTTTTCATTAAGTACTCCACATACCTCTGCAATGATGGGATAGATGTGGTCCATACATATTGATATGATGTTCGGGATGAATGCTTTGAAGGCCGACCCTGGCTCTTGAATAATGATCTCTAAAATGTGAAGAAATCTGGCAAAACAGAAAAAAATATTCATGTGATTTATGTTCATGTTTTTCATGCAAGTTTTAGAGCACTTTAGTAGAACTTTCAAAACAAGAGAAATCAACCAAAAAAAAATTAAAGTAAAAAAAAAAAGAGCAATGTAATGGATGTCTGGGACTTTGAAGTAAGCATATGTGTGATAAGTATGCAGTGATGTTTGATTTTGTGAATAATTGAAATCCACCCCGCTAAGTGTAGTGGGGAAGAAGGAGGGGGGGGGGGAAATAACAAGAATTATACTTACCTTCTGTGCTATTGAAATATGCAATCTGGTCTCTCAGACCTGATTCACCGCGAAATACCACTAAAACTAAAAACATAGTTACTCTCTCTGACACACCCAGGACTCATCTTCAATGCCACTGAAGAGATTGAACAAGTGGGGAGGCAGGCGGGATGCACAGAAGGTATAATTCTCGTAAATACCCCCGCTATACTAAGCAGGGTGGATTTACTTCAAATTATACCTTGCCTTCTCTATTAAAAAAAGCAACAGATTGCAACCAAGAGTAGAAGAGGGGGGCGCAGGGGTTGGGGGGGGGGCACAGGAGGGGGGGGCACGGGGAGGCACCACGAGGGGGCATTCTTAACCTAATCAGAAGAGCAGGTCGGAATCCTGACAGGGTTCGCCCACTTTTCCCCTCTTCTCCGCAGACTCTTCTTTGTTTTGTTTTTTGTGACAGAGAGAGCCCTAGGAGAAGTCCCTTTCCAGATAAGTAACCCACGTTCCTACATTATGTTAGCTTAGCCAAAATAACACTGTAAACATGAGGGTTATGATCAAGTACATGCTTGTGTAAATGGTGAAAATTCAACCTTTCAAAGTCTCAAGGTCATCCTGGGCAAAGCATTGTCTCTTAGGGAGCCAATATCGGCTGGAATATCCCGCCGATAAGCTGACACAAATGTCGACGGGGTCATCCAGATAAATGCTGCCAAATTTCATTTAAAGGAACATTTTGTAAAGACAGTTGAGGTAGCTAGGGTCATACTTGGTGAGCATGGACATGTGACTTTTGGGCAAACAGAACCCCAGAGTTGTAGGAAATTGATACTGGGGTATGAGGACTATTTATTGGAATGACCAGCGACTTGGTATTCTTGTGAAGGGGCCGAATATGCTTCAAGTAGTATCGGAGACACTGCACTGGGCACCAGACTCTGTCCTCTTGAGTATCTGAAAAGACATCAAAGAAGGAAGGAAAATGGGTTCCGACAAGAAGTCCAAGGTTTAGTTTTTGGCCAGGAAAGAGGGGTCAGGGATTAGCCTGACCCCCCAGATTCAAATCTTATGTGACCCTCCATGAGGGATAAGGGCATGTAGCGCACTGCGGCGTCTAGCCGCTGCTGCTGCTAAGAGGAACACCGTTTTTATGGCGAGCTCCTTGAAAGGGCAGGAGGCCAGTCAAAGGGGGCCTTGGTTAAGGTTTCTAGAACCACCTGCATGCTCCAGGGCAGTGAAAGGTATTGAACCGCCAGGCATTGTAAAAACACGCCCTAAATGAGCTTCTCCAGGGCTTCCGAAAGTACGATACAGCAGGGCCATCAGGAAAGCCCACAGGAATGACCACTATGGCTGAGCGGAACCCTTTGACTTGTGCTCACTTGCATTCCCAGATTGAACTGAGCAAGTAGAAAATCCGCTACGGCACCCAGAGGTGCCGAACGCGGAGAAACCGAATGGTTAGCACACCATTCTTAAAACAGTCCAAGTCTCGCAGAATACATCCTGAGTGTAGAAGGTCTCTTGCTGTTTGCCACCATCAGGGCAGCTTCCTGTGAGAGGCCCTGCGCGAAGAACAAATCCATGACAGAGGCCAGGCAGTCAAATGCAGGGTACTTGGACTGTGATGGAGCTCCCCAGTTGACGGCATGGACAGCATGTCCTTTGTGACCGGGGTAGTCCGCTAGAAGTGAGAAGATGGTACCACTGCCATCCCGCCAAACTAGTCAGGAGGTTTTGTTCCAAACCAGGCACCAGGGAGAACGGTGGGAAGGCATATCCTATAAAAGGGTTTTAGAAAACCGTGAAGGCGTCGACCTGCCAGACCCTTGAGCCTGAGGTCAGAGTGCAGAAAATTGGTAGCTTGTGATTGTCTATCGAGGCTAACAGGTCTATGTCCCGTAGGCCCAGAACTGACCACAGCGTTTGGTTTATCTGAGCAACCTTGAGGCGAGACATTAAGTCCGCTATAGCATTCTCTCTGCCCGGCAGGTGAACTACCTGAAGTTGGATGTGGTGCCACTGGCACCACTCTAGCAGGGACTTTGCAAGTAACCACAGGCATCTGGACCAGGTCCCACCCTGCTTGTTGATGTAAGCTACCACTGTGGTATTGTCTGTTATGATCAGAACCACTTTGTTTCTGATAAGATAGAGAAAATGTTTCAAGTCCCTGAAGACCGCCTCCATTTCCAACCATTGATGTGCTGGAGCTTCCACCCGCCAGACCGTGGCCCCGCCACTTGGGACAGGCCTGAGTGTGCTCCCCAACCCTCCAGAGATGCGTCTGTAACAACTGTCCCTTCCGTCTTGGGTGAGGGAAAGGGTGAACCCTGCAGTAAGTGTGCAAGGTTGCGCCACCACTGTATACTTTTGGTGATGGCTGGAATGTACGGGACCCCAAACTGAGAGGTCCCTTGAGGAAGTGACGAACAGGCCCAGGAGGTGGAATTGGATGTCATGAAATATGTTGAATAACATATATTTATAAGCCATGCCCGCCATGCATATGTATAAAGTAAACTTGACAACATTACAAGTAGGATGCAAAGCATGCATATGGTTGCACACTTATCACTGCTTGAAGAATTTTACATAATGCCCCACCTACATGACATCGCTACCAACACAATAGGTCACATACTAGTATATGGACCATAACTCATCTGTGTACAACATATGATATGTGTGCGATGTGTTTATAAGTTTAAATTTGAAGCATTTTCACATTAAGGCATGCATATTAGTGATAGAATCCGTTGTGAACATAAGCATGTACACAATAACTAACAAATAACATGCAAGTATGATGCAAACAGACATATGGTTGCTATAAATTTATCACTTTTTCAAGTAATATGCATGAGATCATCACCAAAGACAATAGGGCGCGCAAATGGACAATAGGTTATATGTGCACCACATATGAGCTGTATCCAATGTATTGTTCAGCAAAACCATATTCAGCCCCACCAATTATGTAAATTAATGATATTCAACAAGTTTATACCATATGTATACCCTAGCTAAAAAAATAAATATACCCAGTATGAATCAAACAGACATGTAGTTTTTGAAGATTTTAGATTAGGCGCCGCCTACTCATTGATATGCATGACATCACCACCAAAGCCAATACGGCAAATATATGGACCATGTGCTATCTGTGTACCACGGTCTTTAAATATCATGTTTACAAGCTCTTTTCAGCACTCATATTAAGCCCTGCTTACTATGCATATTGATGAATTTCAATGTTTTACAACCATGAACACATACATACTAGCTAACATCATAATTATACAAAATATGAAACGAAATGGATAAGTGATTGTTAAAGAACAGGCATTTCTAGATTTTTACATTAAGCCCCGCCCACTCATTAATATGCATAACATTATCACCCAAAACAATAGGGCACATCTGCAGACTATGGCCTACCTATGTAATATATATGACGTTAACAACAATGTGTCGTTTTGGAGATTTCATGTAAATGAGCTGTATTTAGCAAAATCACATTCAGACCTGCCCACTATGCATATTAATGAGATTCATTTTTTTTACACCATGAGCATGTGGGTACTACCTAACAACATTACTATGCCAAATATGAAACAAAACGGATAAAAGGTTATTGAAATATGAGCATTAAAAATATTACATTAGGCCCCGCCCGTCCATTAATATGCAAGACATTATCACCAAAAATAATAGGGCACATCTTCGAACCATAGGATATCTATGTACCACGTATGACATGATTCCAATGTACCGTTCTTGAGATATCCTGTTTACAAGCTAGGGGTAACACCCCCCCCCCCTCCCATGTGCTTCACATACTGATCGAGGACCTTGACATGAACTATCCATTTGAGGACTCCGTGATACAGACCATTAATGAAGTATAGTGGAAAATTGCTGGAAGGGTAAGGGGCTTGAAAAGTAACCAAAAATACAGTCCTGATTTATGTTATCTTTTTGGGAAACAAAACAAAATTGTAGGTTTTGCTAAGCAACTAAGGACCCTGGACAAGATATGATAATCTATTCATCTAAGGACTTCTGTGTGTTTACATAATTTTCAGTTTTACTAAACAAAACTAAGGACTCGCGGCAAATTAGCGAGTTAGTGTTTTTAAGAATTTGTGGCGCAATCCATTAAAAAAACAAATCCAAGTCTGGAATCTTTAGCACTGCAGATATTGTAAAATTAGATGTCAGATTCAACCAGTTCATTAATGCCATCTGTAAAGCATCTCAAGCGCCATCTTAAATGGAAGATTTTCTTGTTTTTAGCAAAAGTGTTTAAGGACATGTGTTCATGTCCTCAAACACGACCTGGGTCCTTAAATGATTGGTGTGTTTTCAGATCAAGGTTTTTAAATGAATATCACAGCAAACGCACCCACACACACATACATACACACCCACACATGCACGACAAGCGGACCGGATAGGTTCCAGATGCTGATCGCATTGGAACCAAAAATACCAGCCAGGCCCTCGCCGGGACAGAGGGCTGTGTCAGAAGTAAGTCTGCTCCCACTAGGATGGCTTGCACTCGTAACTGGGTCGGTATGATCCATGCTGAGATGAAATCTAATGTCACCCCTCGAAAGGTCGGAGTTTGAGAGGGAACTAAGTCCAATTTGCGAGTGTTGATTAACCAGCCCAAATGTTGCGCCACCGAGATCACCCACTGGGTGTGGGTGGATGCAGTCACTGGATCGTCAGCTACTATCAGCCAGTCATACAGGTATATGAAGATCCGGATCCCTTGCTTCAGGAGATGGGCTGCCAGGACTCATGTGATTCTCGTGAACACCTGAGGGGACATGGCAAGACAGTAGGGTTATGTCTGGAAGATGAAGGAACTGCCCTCGTATTGGACGGCCAAGAACCTGCAGTGGTCCCTGTGAATGGGGATGTGCAGATAGGAATCTGAAAGGTCGATCAACGTCGCCCAGAGCCCTTTGTGCAGCCAGGCAGAATGGAGCGCAGAACCCATTTTGAACCTGGCTGAATAAACTTGTTCAGCTGACGCCGAGATGCATATATATGAGAACCTAAGACCAATGTGCATGAGTAGACACCACACAGGACTAAGGCCTAAGTTATACCTTATACAATGCTGAGGCTAGCCTAATGAAGGGGGTACCTCTATAGTATGGTAACACTAGGTTCAGAAGCCTAAAGACTGGAGAGCTAGACTATTAAAGGGAAGGACGAAGCAGACCTGCTAAACCCCATGAACCAGGCTAGTAAGAACACTGCAGTGAAACACTCCCAACCAATGAATATAAATGCATATAAACACAAGGCTCCATAGGTGGTTTATAAAATCATCATGAGAAACATAGTGATGAAAACAGATGAAAATTACTCAGCTTACCCAAAGAAAAAACCTTCTCCTTCTCAAGGCAAGCAAAAATTAGGTATGAAAGAAAGGTGAAAAAGCCAGAAAAAAATCTTCTTTTTCCAAAGAAAAACGACCAGCATCAGCGACTGCACCTGCTCAGGTGCAGGCGCTGAAGAGAAGTGAGTGAATACGGCGCTAGCGCCTTGTCCTGGGTGTGTCAGACAGAGTAACTACCTTTTTAATTTTGGTGGTATTTAACGGTGAATCAGGTCTGAGAGACCAGATTGCATATCTAATAGCACAGAAGGTAAGGTATAATTTGAAGTAAATCTTAATCACACTCTGATTGATGAGACTGGAGATCAAATAAGACCATCTTATATGAAAGAGGAACTAAACAGATACAAAAAAAATGGTGCAGAACATTCAAAAATCTTATTCCGTTAAAGAGATATTAAAGTTTAACGTTTAGTATCATTTGTGTTGAAATGACTGAAATCAAGACTAGTTGTGACATCACAGTCTCAGACTCCTCAGTCTTTTATGTATGCTATCATATTTTGTCCTGCAATTTTGTGGCTAAAAACCATTGGATAATATCAGGAAAGCAGTAAAACAGAATCTTGTACGGGTAAATATAAATTGACCATCTAAAGAAAGTTTGGAGAAAAATTATTCAAATAGTGAAAAGGTTTAATAAATTTTCTTTAAAATACATTAAGTTGTTAAAAATGTGAGGATGAGGGCGCCAACTGTTTATATTGGACTAAACCATTTATTTGTACATAAGACAAGAGCTTTAGGTAGCACAGTACTAATTAGGTATACACCAGCTCAAAATGAAAACCCTCGGAAAAAAGGCTTATCAAAATAACATTTTTTTTCGAGAGTTGCAAATTTCAGGAATTTTTAGAATAGATACATCTTGACTATGCATATCCAAACTTGCTGAAATCTGCTTCAGAAAAAGTTTCATGGGGAACTATTTTACCATGGACCCATACCAAAATTTAAGTCATTTGGTGAGGGTGTAAAACACCTCTTAATTTTGACCTAAAAAAATGCCCGAAACCTCCGGTGACCACATATTGAGACTATCCTCATTTAAGAGATATAAGATAGTCCTTCTTGGAAAACATCGCGAAGCATATCAACTCGTTCGTGTTCTGGTACAAAAAGGGCCCTGAACTTGACTTTTCATCATAGGTTTCAATGGGACAAATAATTAGTTCTGTGCTACCTATAGCGAGACTGGGTATATGCACATAACATGCACTTTTAAGAAGAAAAGTGTGGCAATTTCAAAATATTTGATAGAAATTTCATCAAATAAGCACAAGAGAAAAAGTTATGTTACTGGCCCAGTTAACCCACATTGAGGTGAAAATTGGTCATTTTATTGGTCCACTTGATCAATTCTGCAAATGTGGGCAGCTTACAGGATAAGGTAAGCTTAAAAAGCATGTTAGGCAATTCAGGCCTAAGTCACAGAGTCAATAGGTGATTACTCAGGTTAATAAACATTATATATCACCTGAAGTTATGTGATTGGGGAAAGTAAATGGGCAGGGGGATGGTGGGGGGGGGGTGCAGTTTTCTGTGGGCCTGATTTTAAGACTTTTAAAGAGCATTTCTATATGGAAATAGTTATTTCCTCTGAGAAACTGACCTTAGGATTTCATTGAAAGGCTGGCATTTCAAGATTTTTTTTCGGTATAAAAAATGGTATTTTCCTTAAAAATGAGTCACTTTTGCTGCATTTCAAATTTTTCACAGTAGGTTTGGCCAACGGTAACATTTTATTTTCATTAAAATGTATTTGATTGGACTGATAAATGTTCCTATCCTCTTTTGGGCTGAACTCTGTCACTCAGATTGACAAAGGTCATCACAGGTCACTAAATTACATTGCCTTAATTGACAAAGCAAAAAGTTAAATAGTGTTGGAAAGGTTATTTCATGTAGAAACAACAAATAGATCACACTAAGAGAAGGGACACTAAACAGTGCAGAAGTCCAGCAGTTTGGAGGAGGGAGTCAGTAGTGGTGAAGGAAGAGCCAGAGACTTAAATGGTCTTATTTCTTTTCTTTCTACTTCTTAGTGCCAATTTTTATTTACTATAGTTTAACTAAGCAGGCATAGCATTTCACAGTTTAAGGTTTTATTTCAGATTCATTCTTAAGAACATTGTTGTTGTTTTTCTATTTCTAAAAACACATTTAAGCTTTGAGTGAAGCCTTGGTTGGAAACTATCAGTTTTGCCAAAACATCCAAACTTGCTTAGGCATTTATGAAAGTGACCAATAATGATCCAAGAAAAAAACCGCATACTTCAAAATAAATGCTCTTAAGAACTTACTTCTCCACAACCCTGGTTCCAGCTGTGCTTTCATGGGCCATAGTTTCTGCTAATTGTTCCCTGAAACATAAAAGTGTAAATTTGGATTAAAATCACATTAAGCATGGAAAGTAATTGCGAATATTAATAGAGAACACATCTGATCAAAGTTTGATATATTGTCACTTTATGATAACATTTGTAATGAATGGCTGGGCAGATAAATAAATGTAGGTAAAGACTGAAAAGTGTCTTGGTCAGAATTTGCTACAGTCTGCAAAAAAACATGTTAGACAATTAAAAAAAACAAAGGATTTACAAAATAAAATACCATGGTCACTCTGCAATACACAAAATGAGCTTATTGATGACTGAAGATTCAGAAGTAGTAGTAAAATGATCAATCTTACCTTGTAAATAGGGCAACAAACACAGATATGGTATTCTGGATGGAGGGTATACCCATCTGAACACGCAGGCCCTGGAACAGAGCAAGATAGAACCCCATCATGTCCTCCACTACGGCTGTAATTAAATAGTACAAAATGGTCAAGTAATGTAAATCCACACTGAACTCTATATCAACCAGTAGAGCGTACATAGAAGTTAAAGGAGCACTAGACCAAAATATAAAGGCATATTTTTAAGGGGTCCCCAAAAATTTTAATGCTTAGCTGGCATGCAACGTTATAGCAATTTTCTGGTTAATATGAATATTCAAGTAACCTTTGCCCTCACACTGTCTGTGAGCTATGGAGGAAAGAAGTATATTGATTTTTTGTGGATGATACATCTGTGAAATTAGCAAAAATGAGCACCCTCACTGCTTGGCCTAGTGCTCCTTTAATACAATTGATAATTGATATGGTTGAAGTGGCATTCCATGACAGGTATCGTCTGTGAGTGAGATGCACCCTTTACAAAAATATCTAATAAATACACACACACAGTAACAACAGAGTGCAGGAAAAATCCTAAATATGTACATGGCAAAGTATGATGACAAGCTTATAAGCATAACATAAATAAAAGAAAGTGTGATATGCAGTTTATGTTAGTTAATCATAGGATGGTTCCTGGAGTTGATGTTTAAGATTCTTCTTAAAGGAACTAAATGAGGGGATTCTTTTGATAAAAAAGGGCAAGGAATTTATATCATACAGTTCTAAAAACATTTTTACAACAATTTAACCAAAGTCTTTAACCCTTTACCATGCAGCAATATTATCGCGTTTTGGATGCTCCGTCTTTGACCCCAACTCTCAAGCGCATTTTCAAAAAAGTGCAGGTAGAGTAAGGGTAAACGAACCCGCAACATGTGTGCCAACTCAAAAATATATGCAGCATGGTCCCAGAAGGCGGCCCACTGGGTCACTAAAGCGGAATGAGCTTGACGCTGCTGCTCAGAAGACAAGAGGACCCTTCAATAATCAGCATGTGCTTAACCCTTACTCTACCATGCGGCAATATTATTGCCGTTTTGGGTGCCCGGTCTTTAACCCTGTCTCCCAAGCGTGATTTCAAAAAAGTGTTGGTAGAGTAAGGGTTATAGGAGACACTTAAGAGAAGAAAAACTGGCCATTTTTTAATCCCGTACCCTGACTGACCAACCCAGTGCCCTAACTGACCAATCCGATACCCAGAGTGACCAACCCGGTACCCTGACTAATCAATCTGGTACCCTGACTGACCTATTTTCAAGATAAATCTTACCTGGTTGATGAATGTAAACTGGGAACAAGTGAAGAGTAACTTGAATTGACTCCTGCAGGGAATGGTAGCAGATTTGTTTTGTCTTGGATACTTCACCAGCGATGGACTCCACTTGGTCAGACAGCAATAGTAACGTCTTGTGAATTGTTGGTTTGGCTACGCAAGGACAGAAGATGCAAGTTAATTTGCAATAACAGATAATTTAAATCGCTAACAGTTTGAGAACAAACAAAATAGGGCATAGCGCATTACCCCCAAAAGTAATCTGATTCAGTTCGTTAATGAAATAAATTAAGAATTTACAAATTGCTTATCATATGCATCAATAAGAAAAACTGTGATTTGTGACTTCCATCATATACATGGCTTCACTCATTATCACAGTGGCCTATGGAAGCCTATGGATCTCCTTTGAATACAAAAGAGGGCAAAACACATTGAATCCAACAGTAATCTGAATTAGTTAGTCGATGAAATAAAGAAAATATTTACAACTGCTTGTCACATGCGTCAATGGGTAAACTAGATTTTGGTGACTTTTACCATATACATGTTGGCTTCACTCGCTATCGCAATGGCCTATGGGAACACAAGAGTTCTCACTTTACTTATTTCTATGATGGATGGTGAAGTTTAGCGGCACCACGGCAGTGATGGTCAAACTGTGCCAGAGAGAGTAGATCAGGGTAGACACGTGGTAACAGTTTGAAGTTGACCAAAGAGTTCTCATGGATAGATATTCGGCATTTTAGTTTTTTGCAAAGAGTTGTTAATGAGTGGAATCGTTTGCCTGAGTGGGTGGTAAGCTCCAATTCTGTTCTTAATTTCAAAGTCAACATTGATAAGAAGCTCTTCACTAACTCTGGGCATCTATGAATTTTCTTTTTGTGGTAGTGGGGGTGGTGGTGTTAGTTTGGGCTTTTTATGGGGTGATTAACCCTTCTTAGCCCGTCATCTTGTTATGTTATGTCAGAGGTGAAAAGAGGTTGATGAGATATATAGGGAGAAGAAAGGTTTACAGTTGGTATTTATTTCTATGATTACTGCACTTCAAAATTCAAAATGGCTGGAAGCTCGAGTACCTGATTCTTGTAACCTCTTGTCTTTTATGAAGTTTGGCATGGATTTAAGCGCCCTGTACTCAGTGGTGATCCTCCTCAGAAACCCAAGATGATTGGTCGATCTCAGCTCCCAGTGCTGCTCTGATTCCGGGACGTTTGGCCAGGGCAAAATAAGAATGTTAGAAAGAGCTCTACACACTATCAACTGAACCTGAAGAATAGAATGAAAGAAAGGTGACCGATAACAAGAGCTCTCTGAATGATAGCATGCTCAACTACTCAAAGCATGCACAAAGGGTGGGTCTGTTCAGATGAGTATGCAGAGATGAAATTAATGAGAAAGCATAATTAAAAATTACTTTCACTCACTGTTTTCAGTGTTTATCTATTTATGTATATTGAATATGGGATGTTCATAGAAAAGGATTCTTTCATTCTCATCTTTTATTGTGAACAAATTTCATGTTCCGATAATTTTGCTTGTAAAATTTGTATTATGTGAAATAGCTGTCAAGTGTACCCAATTGGAAGAGCACCTCTAGCCTCATTCTTGTTGCTGAAATTGAGGAAGAAAAAAAAAAGATTACAAATTACATAAGCTTTAGGGGAATGCTCTATTCTTTTCTTTGCATTTTAACATTTGACGACAAGCTTCAAAATATCTTAAACCACTCCAGAAAGTGGAAAATACTGTATTCTCATCATGACTTGGAAAGAAAGCCCTGCCACATACACTGAAACATGCAAGAAAGCCCTGCCACATACACTGAAACATGCAAGAAAGCCCTGCCACATACACTGAAACATGCAAGAAAGCCCTGACACATACACTGATACATGCAAGAAAGCCCTGCCACATACACTTAAACATGCAAGAAAGCCCTGACACATACACTGAAACATGCAAGAAAGCCCTGACACATACACTGAAACATGCAAGACAGCCCTGCCACATACACTGAAACATGCAAGAAAGCCCTGCCACATACACTAAAACATGCAAGAAAGCCCTGACACATACACTGAAACATGCAAGAAAGCCCTGACACATACACTGAAACATGCAAGGCCCTGCCACATACACTAAAACATGCAAGAAAGCCCTGACACATACACTGAAACATGCAAGAAAGCCCTGACACATACACTGAAACATGCAAAGCCCTGACACATACACTGAAACATGCAAGAAAGCCCTGCCACATACACTGAAACATGCAAGAAAACCCTGCCACATACACTGAAACATGCAAAGCCCTGACATATACACTGAAACATGCAAGAAAGCCCTGCCACATACACTGAAACATGCAAGAAAGCCCTGATACATACACTGAAACATGCAAGCCCTGCCACATACACTGAAACATGCAAGAAAGCCCTGACACATACACTGAAACATGCAAAGCCCTGACACATACACTGAAACATGCAAGAAAGCCCTGACACATACATTGAAACATGCAAGAAAGCCCTGCCACATACACTAAAACATGCAAGAAAGCCCTGACACATACACTTAAACATGCAAGAAAGCCCTGACACATACACTGAAACATGCAAGAAAGCCCTGACACATACACTGAAACATGCAACAATGTTAAGTCAAAGTGATTGATGGCTCACTGAAACTCAAACGAAACTTGTTAGATATGCCCTGCACAGCATGTGAAGGCAAAATGCTAAAACTGTGTGTGCTCTTGTCATTCAATTGTTTATACACCTCACAGAAGTAGTTAATTCTAACCACAATCTATGCTACATTACAGATTATCTATCAAGAGAGGAAAATGTATTAAAGTTTGTCAACTTTGTTAATATTAAAGGCCAATTATTACCTCTATTGTAGAGGTAAATAGAATTCAATTTGTGTGGTTTGATTGGCTGAAATACAATGGTTCAATGTGCACTTACTGTATACTGGTAGGCCAATCTGTAATCGCTGTGGATTAAATGTATGCCACCACAATTTAATTGTGATCGTTGGCCTTTAATGAATACAATGACAGAGTTCTTGTATTACAGAATCGAGCCTCCCCCCTTACCTCAATGGAATGACTTCTGAGCGAGCCCCCACTGACATCATTGAACAGTTGCTGAACCTGAGGTAGCTCTAGCAAAAATGTTGGACGTACTGTTGTTGAGAGGGACAGGAAAAGATGCGCTGTGGCTTGTATAATCTTGCTTGGAACCTGCAGAAGAAGAAATACCTCAAAGAAATAATTCAGTGTATCAATAAATGGATCAAACTTATTAAGAAAGTATTTGGAAACCTTACGAGGGTTAAGGAGATATTCAAGTTTAGGGTTCTACCCCAATTTTGTGCAAACGACTGAATTCAGGCCAGTAATAATATCACCATATCCAGGTGTCTATTTAAATAAAATATTTTCTGATCTTTTTTTTTTTTTTTTTAAACGAATGGGATATGGGGCAAAGTACTCAAATAAGACTTAAAAATTAGCACCTGAAAAAGTGTTGACAAAAATGTTCTCAGTTTAAAAAAATTTTTTTTTGAGTATTTGCATCGTAGTGACCGGTGCATTACATCCGGGTAATGCACTACCTTGATTATTTGGTTTATTCCATTTTTACAACAGGTGAATTTCTTAATAAGGCAAAAAAATATATGTAAACTTTTCTCGTTTTTTGTATTCTTTTTAGTTGCTTATACATTTTAAACAATGTAACACAATTTTTTTATAAAAAGATGAATGTTTTGGCATCGTGTTTATAGGCACATTTAATGCACGGTTCAAAGGAATTTGCACTCGCGAATAGCCCTCCTAAAGTCAGGCCAATCCAGTAGAGCCATAGTCCTTTGCCCAGTGGACGTACTGTTGTTGAGAGGAAAATCATACATGAAATTCAGATACCATTCCACCACATGACCCATATGCCATCACACCTGCAATCAAGATGACATATGCCTCGCCACCTTGTCCCATATACCATGCCACCCTATCCTACATGCCATCCCTCCCTGTCCCATATACTTTGTCCAACATCCCATCCCACCTAGTGTACCATGTGCCATCTTACCCTGTCCCACATGCCATCCTTCCATGAACCACGTGCCATCCCACCCTGTCCTACAGGCCATTAAATCCTATCCAACATGCTATCCCACTCTGTTCCATCCCACCTGAATTCCAGACGACATGCCATTCTGTCTCACATGTCATTACATTCTGTCCCCCATGCCATCCCACCTTGTTCCACATGCCATCCCAGCCTGTCATAAATGCCATGACACTACCTTGTTTCACATGCCACACCACCCTGTCCCACATGTCATCCCATCCTGTCCCCCATGCAATCCCACATTCATCATAATTCCTACATCTACCAATCATTCTACCATCTTCCACCCAACATTCTTTCCTCCAACTCCCATCTCCTCACTTCTATCAACTCAACATGCCCCATTCACCTACCATCCTACACCTGCCATCCTCCAATCATCTACCATCTTCCATTTACCTACCATCCTCTATTCCTCAACATGCCCCACTCACATACCAACCCCCCATCACCTACCATTCCCCATTCACCTACCATCATCCAATCACCTACTACCCCAACCCACCTTTTGCCATCACTCATCTACCAAATATACTCTTAACCAACTCACATTCCAACCTTCATTATAACCTCCACTCACTCCATTGCACTACCCCCTCCCCCTCATCCTTAACTAAAATCTGACACTTCCAATAGAAACATGCTCAACTGTTTTTTCCCTTATAAACCAAATAGGGCTAACCTATCTACCAAATCAGATTAACTTGGGAGTTCATCATAAATCTATTATGTTTCCACTCTATTCTTGCAAAACCTTATTGTTTTTCCCCCAAGACACTTAATCATAAATTCCATTCAGTTGTCAGTTCTATTATTTAACTTCTTTTATTCCAGAACAAATCCTTTAAATGCTGCTATTCAAGTCTGGAATGCATTTGTTCTCCGTAATAAGGATTTCTTTTCATACAAATAAATATTTGGAATTCCTTTCCTAAGGCAGCAATCTTTTGTTCCCTAGTAGCTGAACAATGCAAGATGTCAGAGAGACTTTAGATGTAAACGGCCGGACGGACAGACGATAAACAGATAAACGGTAAAGATGCTATTTCCCCTTCATCAACTTCGTTGTTGAGAGGATAAAAAAATACAGAAAATAAGATGAAAATGGTTGAGCTTTTTACTTCTTTGGCTAGAAGGGGTGCAATTGCTTCCATAATGTTGGTCATCAGTGGTAAAAACTTCTCGTGGTGAGCACACTGCCTTTGTGTTTCAGAGTAAAACTGAGCTAGCCAATGGCTGTATGCTTGAAGAGCAGCCAAGGTGTGAGCATGTCTGAAAGAAATCAACAAGGTAAAAACTTGCTTCGCATTTTTCAAAGAGTGACAACTATTGCATAAGACAGTAACTGTAGAATGACATTTTGCTAAAAATAACGCTTTTTATATCACAACAATGTAAATAAGTATCATGACATATAATTGTGAGGAGTAATGAGCAGAGCATGCACCATTATTCACTTATTCATGCACATCTAAGTTAGTATTTTGCAATGTGATTAGGTAAGAAGGGACATTTCCCTAACTTGCATTGTACAGTATCCCATGACAAATTACGTTTTGAAAATGAATCCATCGTAGCAGGTTATTCTACTTTTCTCTAGGGAAGTTAATATCTCATTGAATTTTGGTTGTTAAATCTTTTTTTAGATTTTGTAACTTCAATTTTTTTTAATAATAATGCATCTCCTCTTTATTGAATTATTCCTCCCTTTATTTCAAATATGAAAGGTGCATTCACAGGGACATTGAGCTTGCACGCTGATTTGGGTATGACCTTATCCCCTACAGGAGCCTAACTGTCCATTACTGTATACATATGATTGTTGTCAGAGGTGATGGCAGGAGTCTTCTTTTACCTCTCTGTTCATTTAAAGTTGCTCTTCTTTTATCCACTTTAAGGGGCTTTTGGAGATTAGCTCTCTCTCCCTTCTTCTTCCCACACTATTTAGTGGTGAAGTGCATTAAGTGAATACAGGTGAATCTATGTATTTGTTATTCTATTAGGTTAATTATACTTTTGTACAAGTATATACCCTATTCCTCTTGCCAAAAGGTTGTTCTTTTTCCCACACTGTTTAGTGGTGAAGTGCATGGGTGAATACAGATGAATCATATGTACTTGCTATTCTATTAGGTTAATTATACTTTTGTACAAGTATATATGCTATCCCTCTTGGCCAAAAGGTTGTTCTTCTTCCCACACTGTTTAGTGCTGAAGTGCATGGGTGCATACAGGTGAATCATATGTACTTGCTATTCTATTAGGTTAATTATACTTTTGTACAAGTATATATGCTATCCCTCTTGGCCAAAAAGTGGTTCTTCTTCCCACACTGTTTAGTGGTGAAGTGCATGGGTGCATACAGGTGAATCATATGTACTTGCTATTCTATTAGGTTAATTATACTTTTGTACAAGTATATATGCTATCCCTCTTGGCCAAAAGGTTGTTCTTCTTCCCACACTGTTTAGTGGTGAAGTGCATGGGTGCATACAGGTGAATCATATGTACTTGCTATTCTATTAGGTTAATTATACTTTTGTACAAGTATATATGCTATCCCTCTTGGCCAAAAGGTTGTTCTTCTTCCCACACTGTTTAGTGGTGAAGTGCATGGGTGAATACAGGTGAATCATATGTACTTGCTATTCTATTAGGTTAATTATACTTTTGTACAAGTATATATGCTATCCCTCTTGGCCAAAAGGTTGTTCTTCTTCCCACACTGTTTAGTGGTGAAGTGCATGGGTGAATACAGATGAATCATATGTACTTGCTATTCTATTAGGTTAATTATACTTTTGTACAAGTATATATGCTATCCCTCTTGGCCAAAAGGTTGTTCTTCTTCCCACACTGTTTAGTGCTGAAGTGCATGGGTGAATACAGGTGAATCATATGTACTTGCTATTCTATTAGGTTAATTATACTTTTGTACAAGTATATATGCTATCCCTCTTGGCCAAAAGGTTGTTCTTCTTCCCACACTGTTTAGTGGTGAAGTGCATGGGTGAATACAGATGAATCATATGTACTTGCTATTCTATTAGGTTAATTATACTTTTGTACAAGTATATATGCTATCCCTCTTGGCCAAAAGGTTGTTCTTCTTCCCACACTGTTTAGTGGTGAAGTGCATGGGTGAATACAGGTGAATCATATGTACTTGCTATTCTATTAGGTTAATTATACTTTTGTACAAGTATATATGCTATCCCTCTTGGCCAAAAGGTTGTTCTTCTTCCCACACTGTTTAGTGCTGAAGTGCATGGGTGAATACAGGTGAATCATATGTACTTGCTATTCTATTAGGTTAATTATACTTTTGTACAAGTATATATGCTATCCCTCTTGGCCAAAAGGTTGTTCTTCTTCCCACACTGTTTAGTGGTGAAGTGCATGGGTGAATACAGGTGAATCATATGTACTTGCTATTCTATTAGGTTAATTATACTTTTGTACAAGTATATATGCTATCCCTCTTGGCCAAAAGGTTGTTCTTCTTCCCACACTGTTTAGTGCTGAAGTGCATGGGTGCATACAGGTGAATCATATGTACTTGCTATTCTATTAGGTTAATTATACTTTTGTACAAGTATATATGCTATCCCTCTTGGCCAAAAAGTGGTTCTTCTTCCCACACTGTTTAGTGGTGAAGTGCATGGGTGCATACAGGTGAATCATATGTACTTGCTATTCTATTAGGTTAATTATACTTTTGTACAAGTATATATGCTATCCCTCTTGGCCAAAAGGTTGTTCTTCTTCCCACACTGTTTAGTGGTGAAGTGCATGGGTGCATACAGGTGAATCATATGTACTTGCTATTCTATTAGGTTAATTATACTTTTGTACAAGTATATATGCTATCCCTCTTGGCCAAAAGGTTGTTCTTCTTCCCACACTGTTTAGTGGTGAAGTGCATGGGTGCATACAGGTGAATCATATGTACTTGCTATTCTATTAGGTTAATTATACTTTTGTACAAGTATATATGCTATCCCTCTTGGCCAAAAAGTTGTGAGAAAACCTACATAACCTAACAGGAACACCTCAGAAAACATTTCCTATTTCAAAGCAATAACATACACTTTAAAAAAAAATTATAGCCCAGAAGGTAAAATACGACTTGAAGAGAACACTTACACTTCAACTAAATCTGGATGAAGAACAGTAGGAATGGCTGTTTTCACCCAATACAATTTGGTCTTGCTACCATACACAGCTGCTTGACAAAATCTGTAAGAGACAAATGACATTGCAAGGTTTAATTTTTATGGAGATTGAACATTTGATACAATTTATCTTCAATGGATTTTCGGCTAATTGACAACGAAGGTCATATTGTGCCAGAGAGGTCAGGCCCCTGGTAAAGCTTTTCAGGGGGGTGCTCCACTCTGCCCAATTTTCCATCCATTCTGCACCTCTATTTTCACGAATCACTTACATTTTTTCACAAATACATCATTTTGGGAATTGTTGGCCATCTTTGCACACTATTTATAGTCAAGATGCATACACTACTTGTATCTCTACCTTACATTTCAGGTACCATTTAACTTTGTGCTAAGTGGCCATTACAATCTTTTAAATGCCCCTTCCTGGCATCCTTCAATGTAGAGGATTGGTTGTATTGTGAAGCATAGCAACGAGGCTATGTTATCACAAACTAACTTAAGAAACAAAAAGTACATTCACTAAAAGGCTAATATAAGGGGTGCAGTATTATAGGAAGACTTGCAGGAGTCATTTGTGGAGGTATATGATTGATTAATGAGGTCTTAACGGCACCACGACAACAAGGGTCAAATTGTGCCTGAGAGGTCAGATCATTTTAGAGGTAATAAGGAAAGAAAACAGGGGGAGAATGAGAGAAATTCAAGAACAAAAGTCAGAAAGCTGTGATCGAGAGAGAAGGTGCATGGGTGAAACAAAAACAAAGTAGGGAGGGGGTGGAAGAGGAGAATTAAATATGGTTGTAAAGAAATATGGAGGGGCAGCACAGACCATCCACCAGAGAACTCCATAACTACCTTATCTTCTTCAACCCTCATGCAATTATTCTCAAAGTTACCTTTCTACTAAAGAAAGTGCATTCCCAAATCTACTGATGAATTTATCTGTGATGAAATGGTCTGCCAGTCTCCCTAGTGCCTGGAATAATGAGCATATATCTCTCAGTGTACAGTGCAGTTTCCTGCATTCATTTTCACCGGCAATGTTCAATTTCTTTCCTGAATGAGAAATGAAAAGAACATTATTTACATACAATAGTTTCAAACTTTGAAAGTGTATATCTAACATGTATTTTTTCTTGCATTTTATTAAAATTAAAATGTCTAAACTGTAGACAATCACCACAATCACAAAGAAAAAATGTTTTCCAATCCAAGTAGCTTTGATTAAGAGAGCATTACACATTTGTCTCTGTCAAAATGAAAAATTGCTTGTGCACAATCGCCACTACAATCGTAACTATTTAAAAATGGGAACAAATTAATTCTTAGTCAATCCAGCATACTGCATATAGTGTTTACACGGGTACCCGAAATATCCGGGGTACCCGACCAATTGTGTTGTTACCCTCTTCCGAAAATACAACCCGGGTATGGATTTTCATAATATTACCGATTGCAGACTGTTTCTCTTTCAGAATTGTATGTCAAAAAAAAATTACAATCTTAACTTGCAAGAATCTTAAAGTGTATTTGTGTAATGTTTCCTTTCTATTCCAACGCAATACAATAAAATGATCACAAAATATTGTCACAGATCGCAGAAAAGATGCCGAACGATCGATGTGGCTACATATATACACTAGTACATGGACAAGTAGCGCAAAACTTAAACTCTCTAAACTTCGCTGTAAAAAACAAAATATATCCAAACCAGTGCGCAACAAGCAGTGTGTGTGTGTAGTATGATGTTAAAAAAAAATATTGCGCTTGTACATTACCAAACTGTTTTGAAAGCATGTCTGCTATTTGCTGAAAAAAATTGTAACACCTATTATGAACCAATCACAAGTTGTGTTCAAATGAAATTGTTTCGTGTTACTGAGCGTGCAGGTAACAGAATCATGGAATCTGTCAGTAATTTCCAACATAGCGTTAATGAGGTGGAATCGTGTATTTAATATTCCAAAATACCAAAAGACCCGTCCCGTGAAATTTCGAGGAAGTGCTTATATTATTATTTTATGGTATTTTATGAAGACGGGCAAATAAAAGAGACAAGAAACATTTGTATTCTGTTTCTTTATTCACAAAAACAAAGGTACTATTGAAAAACAAGAAATATCACAAGATTTTACATGGTACACGGGTATTTTATGAAGACTGGTAAATAAAAGAGACAAGAAACATTTGTATTCTGTTTCTTTATTCACAAAAACAAAGGTACGATTAAAAAACAAAAATTATCACAAGATTTTACAAGGTACACTGTTAGATTTTAACACATATACTACTTCCGCGAAAAATATTGAAAATGCTTTGTCCGTATGTCGGATACCTGGATGATATTGCAGGTCGGGTACCCGGTCTGATTTTTGGACCCGGTGCAAACACTAACTGCATACTAACCTTCAGGCGAATCGATGAGGAACTGACCCAAGCCCATGTACACATCAAGGTTCTCTTGGAATGCTGGATACTGAAACACAAGTACAACAATAACACTTGAATAAATACATAACAATTATAATAACTAGAATAAAACAATTGTGATAATGATAACACATTTCAAAGGTGTAAGCACTCTTATTAAATAGTTTTTACTATAGAAAGCTCCTTTCAAGTATTACATACATCTTGTTTTTCAAATATATCAACAACATAAAAAAGATTTTAACAATAAACAAGACAATTGATTGACTGATGAGCATGGTCAGAACGTGAGCATGGTCAGAACGCTAGCATGGTCAGAACGTGAGAAGGGTCAGAACGTGAGAAGGGTCAGAACGTGAGAAGGGTCAGAACGTGAGAAGGGTCAGAACGTGAGAAGGGTCAGAACGTGAGAAGGGTCAGAACGTGAGCATGGTCAGAACATGGTCAGAACGCAGAACGGTGAGCATGGTCAGAACGTGAGCATGGTCAGAACGCTCATGGTCAGAACGTGAGAAGGGTCAGAACGTGAGAAGGGTCAGAACGTGAGAAGGGTCAGAACGCGAGCATGGTCAGAACGCGAGAAGGGTCAGAACGCGTGAGAAGGGTCAGAACGTGAGAGGAAGGGTCAGAACGCGAGCATGGTCAGAGGGAAGGGTCAGAACGTGAGAAGGGTCAGAACGTGAGAAGGGTCAGAACGTGAGCATGGTCAGAACGCTAGCATGGTCAGAACGTGAGAAGGGTCAGAACGTGAGAAGGGTCAGAACGTGAGAAGGGTCAGAACATGAGAAGGGTCAGAACATGAGAAGGGTCAGAACATGAAAAGGGTCAGAACATGAGAAGGGTCAGAACGCGAGCATGGTCAGAACGTGAGAAGGGTCAGAACGCTGAGCATGGTCAGAACGTGAGCATGGTCAGAACGCGAGCATGGTCATAACATGAGAAGGGTCAGAACGTGAGAAGGGTCAGAACGTGAGAAGGGTCAGAACGCGAGCATGGTCAGAACGTGAGAAGGGTCAGAACGTGAGAAGGGTCAGAACGTGAAAAGGGTCAGAACGTGAGCATGGTCAGAACGCTAGCATGGTCAGAACGTGAGAAGGGTCAGAACGTGAGAAGGGTCAGAACGTGAGAAGGGTCAGAACGTGAGAAGGGTCAGAACGTGAGAAGGGTCAGAACGTGAGAAGGGTCAGAACGTGAGAAGGGTCAGAACGTGAGAAGGGTCAGAACGTGAGAAGGGTCAGAACGCTGAGAAGGGTCAGAACGTGAGAAGGGTCAGAACGTGAGAAGGGTCAGAACGCGAGCAGGGTCAGAACGTGAGAAGGGTCAGAACGTGAGAAGGGTCAGAACGTGAGAAGGGTCAGAACGTGAGAAGGGTCAGAACGTGAGAAGGGTCAGAATGCGAGCATGGTCAGAACGTGAGAAGGGTCAGAACGCGAGCATGGTCAGAACGTGAGAAGGGTCAGAACGTGAGAAGGGTCAGAACGTGAGAAGGGTCAGAACGCGAGCATGGTCAGAACGCGAGCATGGTCAGAACGTGAGAAGGGTCAGAACGCTAGCATGGTCAGAACGTGAGAAGGGTCAGAACGTGAGACGGGTCAGAACGCGAGCATGGTCAGAACGTGAGAAGGGTCAGAACGTGAGAAGGGTCAGAACGTGAGCATGGTCAGAACGCTAGCATGGTCAGAACGTGAGAAGGGTCAGAACGTGAGAAGGGTCAGAACGTGAGAAGGGTCAGAACGTGAGAAGGGTCAGAACGTGAGAAGGGTCAGAACGCTAGCATGGTCAGAACGTGAGAAGGGTCAGAACGTGAGAAGGGTCAGAACGCGAGCATGGTCAGAACGTGAGAAGGGTCAGAACGCGAGCATGGTCAGAACGCGAGCATGGTCAGAACGCGAGAAGGGTCAGAACGTGAGAAGGGTCAGAACGTGAGCATGGTCAGAACGTGAGAAGGGTCAGAACGTGAGAAGGGTCAGAACGTGAGAAGGGTCAGAACGTGAGAAGGGTCAGAACGCGAGCATGGTCAGAACGCGAGCATGGTCAGAACGCGAGAGAGGGTCAGAACGTGAGAAGGGTCAGAACGCGAGCATGGTCAGAACGAGAACGCGGAAGGGTCAGAACGTGGGGAAGCGGTCAGCATGGTCAGAACGCGAGAAGGGTCAGAACGTGAGAAGGGTCAGAACGTGAGAAGGGTCAGAACGTGAGAAGGGTCAGAGCGTGAGAAGGGTCAGAACGCGGCATGGTCAGAACGTGAGAAGGGTCAGAACGTGAGAAGGGTCAGAACGCGAGCATGGTCAGAACGTGAGAAGGGTCAGAGCGTGAGAAGGGTCAGAGAAGGGTCAGAACGTGAGAAGGGTCAGAACGTGAGCATGGTCAGAACGTGAGAAGGGTCAGAACGTGAGAAGGGTCAGAACGCGTGGAAGGGTCAGAACGTGAGAAGGGTCAGAACGTGAGAAGGGTCAGAACGTGAGCATGGTCAGAACGTGAGAAGGGTCAGAACGTGAGAAGGGTCAGAACATGAGAAGGGTCAGAACATGAGAAGGGTCAGAACGTGAGAAGGGTCAGAACGTGAGAAGGGTCAGAACGTGAGAAGGGTCAGAACGCGAGCATGGTCAGAACGTGAGAAGGGTCAGAACGTGAGAAGGGTCAGAACATGAGAAGGGTCAGAACATGAGAAGGGTCAGAACATGAGAAGGGTCAGAACATGAACATTGATGCCAGAGAGGTAAGTAAAACAAAAGGTGAATCAAACATATGTTTAAGTGAAGGTACAGTGCTAGCGAGAACGAATGTGTCATGCATTCCCACGTTTCACATGGTTCACGCCGTCCATGGAGTATAACCGCGATCGGATTAACTATTGTTAAGAATGCGGGAAATCGCGATCAAAACCAGCTTAAGTTGTCCACTTTAAGTACAGTTTATCCGTGGTTACGAACTAGAAAAATCCGTTTAATGTTTCAAGGGGACAATGAGATCAATTCTTTTGTAATTGCGTTTAATCCCGAGGTTTGCTGTTGCTCGACGCACACAAAAGATTTACAAGGATGTTTAAAAGGGATTAAAGACCAAGGCCCTTTGTCAGTTCGAAATTTCAATAGGTTTAAGACTCGGTGTAGTAGACCCCAGCCCGTATTGTGTGTGTGAACTTCATTTCTTTTGTATATCTACATGCAATCAATATCTTTTCCACAGGTTCCTAATTCCATGATAAACAAAGAAAAAGAGAGAAAAATATTTCCTCAAGTGTTCTTTTTTATTTGAAAAATAAAGAAGGAAAAAACACATTCGCTATGCTTTTTCTTATACCATTACCAGCTCATCCAGCATTTACAATCATGCATGTGCTGAACGTAAATAACTAAGAAATCCCTGAAGAAATCATTATTAATTCAAATTTACCCACTCAATGCCTTCCAAATCCTTATATTTTTGACTTCTTCTAATGTGTATTCCATATTAATATCACTTTAAAATCGGGCTTAAAAAATTAAGAGTTATCGTAGTACCTGTAGACTTTCCATTTCCCGCTCTGTCGCAACGTAACTATAAGCCTACTATACATGTACATAACTTAACAACCAGGTCTCAAAACCCAGGTCCATAGCTATCCAAAATCTATGTTAAAACAATGTGTGTATTGTTCGTTTGACATGTTGGGCATGGTAAAATTTTCCATCTCCCCAGGCTTGTAAACGCATGTTCAGACTCCTTGGTCACACCCATTTTCCTTTTATGGTCACATTTACTATTGCTGAGACAAACTTTTCTCAGACGTACAAGAACCTTGGGCAACTTATCACAATGTATCGTTGGGCGTTGATGTAAATAAGTCCCTCGGTGTTCAAAATATCCCCTTTCCTTACAATTTATTTTGAATATTTCTGCAAAAAGGAAAAAAATACATACAATTACGACTTTCTTTTGCTCTTGACTTTGATAAAATGTATTCTTAATGTATCGTTCTTTTGACTGGGGACTTGAAAGACAACTGGCACTACACACGATTCCTTATAACCACGCCGTAACTTTGTGTTACGATGGACTAATATCATTTTCTTGCACATGGCAAATTTCATAAGGTTGCGGGAATTGCGCAAACAAGCCTTCGCGATAATTATTTCCAGATGTTTAAGAAATGCCCAGGGCACAGTTTACTTGCTTATACTCCCTGCTTCTACTCAACGTGGATGGTTACCATGGAAATTGAAACTGGATGTAAGGGTGTGCCTAGATTCTAGAAAATGTAACGATCTCGTAAGATTGACCTATTTTTTAAAAGAATTTCTAAAAGCAGGGCCGACAATGGGCTCAACAATTCAACAATACTTTTGAAGGGGACCAGTAGTGGCACGGGCGTAAGTGTGTGTTTGTGTGGGTGGGGTGGGGTAGGGGGGGTAGGGGTGGGGGTAAGCATTCCCGTATATTTCTCATCAGTTTTACTTCTCCTCAACCCATCAAATAAACGATCACATTTATTTTCACCAAGTTTTGTGTTCAAGTTGTTTCCATCAAAAATAATTATTTACGCTTCAAGAAACGCGTTAGTAGGGGAACCAAAACAATAATTCAACTAAACATATTTGTTAGAAGAAAATAATGTTATTTCAAGGGACAAAACCACTTACATGCAAACAAATGGAAGTTTGAAATTAGCTGTCATTTTAGAATGACAACTTGTTAGGAAAATCCAGTAATTCATAAAGTGGAAATGGAAGAAAGAAATGCATGTATGAAATAAAACTTGCTGAGGTTTTTGTATTTATTTATTTCTCTTGACATATTAGTAAAAGCAGTAAGAAGTGTTAGCACTTTTTGTTTTTTGTATTTCCATCACACAACCTGTCTTATACATGCAATAAGTGGGCAACAAAAATATGTATTCTTAAAAGATCATGCATATTGAAAACAAAACAAAAACGTTGAGAATTTGACCAAACTATACTCATCTTGAAACGTACCTCGGAAAACAAAAAAAGAATATTGGGATATGAATTAAGGGTTAATTACGATGTTATACTGACGACCATAATAAAAAAATTGCCATTTGCGAACAGAAGTCTCAATGAGTAGCACTACGCTTATTGACTAGTGTGTATTACTGCAGGTTTACGTTGTTGTCAGTGGAACTGGTTTGAAAGGATTAGGTAACCACAACATCCCTGTCAATAGTTCTGTGGTTAACGCAAACCAGCTTTACAGAGTTTTATTGATTAGAGGGGATTATTTTCTGGCACAATAGGGAATGCAGGAATCGACTTAACATTACCACCTAATCCTGTCAAGTGCATTCCAAGGTAATGTAAATGACACATTCATTCCCGCTAGCACTGTAGGGTTGGGCGGTATACTGGTATTTCAGTATTTTTTGGTACTTGGTTAAATCGATATGGCTGGTAATAACATTTATGCCATACCGAAAAAAATATATTAAAAAATTGTATGAACTGAAATTATGAACACCTGCATCTGGCTTGTGTACTTTTATCCAGATTTATTCAAGTCTATCTAAATTTATAAAGTTTTAAATTTATAAAGATTTATAAAGATTTATTCCAGATTTATAAATTAGTAATATATTACATATTTATCAATATAGAATAAAATCGTTATAAAATTAGATAAATCTTTGTAAAATTGAATAAATCTTTGTAAAATTGGATAAATCTTTTGTAAATTGGATAAATCTTTGTAAATTGAATAAATCTTTGTCAAATTGGATAAATCTTTGTAAAACTGAATAAATCTTTGTAAAACTGAATAAATCTTTGTAAAATTGAATAAATCTTTGTAAAACTGAATAAATCTTTGTCAAATTGAATAAATCTTTGTAAAATTGAATAAATCTTTGTAAAATTGAATAAATCTTTGTAAAATTGAATAAATCTTTGTAAAACTGAATAAATCTTTTGTCAAATTGAATAAATCTTTGTAAAATTGAATAAATCTTTGTCAAATTGAATAAATCTTTGTCAAATTGAATAAATTGAATAAAAATCTTTGTCAAATTGAATAAATCTTTGTCAAACTGAATAAATCTTTTGTAAAACTGAATAAATCTTTGTAAAACTGAATAAATCTTTGTAAAATTGAATAAATCTTTGTAAAACTGAATAAATCTTTGTAAAATTGAATAAATCTTTGTAAAATTGGATAAATCTTTGTAAAATTGAATAAATCTTTGTAAAATTGGATAAATCTTTGTAAAATTGAATAAATCTTTGTAAAACTGAATAAATCTTTGTAAAATTGAATAAATCTTTGTAAAATTGAATAAATCTTTGTAAAATTGAATAAATCTGTCAAATTGAATAAATCTTTGTCAAATTGAATAAATCTTTGTCAAATTGAATAAATCTTTGTAAAACTGAATAAATCTTTGTAAAACTGAATAAATCTTTGTAAAATTGAATAAATCTTTGTAAAACTGAGAAAATCTTTGTAAAATTGAATAAATCTTTGTAAAACTGAGAAAATCTTTGTAAAATTGGATAAATCTTTGTAAAATTGAATAAATCTTTGTAAAATTGATAAATCTTTGTAAAATTGAATAAATCTTTGTAAAATTGAATAAATCTTTGTAAAATTGAATAAATCTTTGTCAAATTGAATAAATCTTTGTAAAATTGAATAAATCTTTGTAAAACTGAATAAATCTTTGTAAAACTGAATAAATCTTTGTAAAACTGAATAAATCTTTGAAAAATTGAATAAATTTGTGTAAAATTGAATAAATCTGGATAGAAGTACACAGTCAAATGCAGGGGTGTATTACTTTGGTTCATCTCTCAGATTATAAATTCCTCATAAAACCTTGTCTGCTGCAAAGAATGAACATAAGACACTCGTTCTGTGACAGAGGTCTTACAAATATAGACCACATACGGACTATATACAGACTAAACTCACCAAAAGACTGAATGCATCCGAGGGTAAAAGCTCGGCCACTTTGGCAATCACTTCTAAATTCTGACGTAAAAAGTGCTGCCACTCTGTTTCAGACTGCAAAAAAAAAATATCAGAATTTGTTTAGATTATACGTTAACAGATAAATGCATGACAACTAAAATAACATCCTCTTGCTAGCAACAAAATCCAAGAAACAATGTCAGCAAGTTATTTGTCATTTCATAGAATTAACTCTTGTAATGTTTAGTTAGCCATTCCAAAAATGAAAAGAAAAACTATATATATTTCATCGGTCTGTGGAACTGCAGAAGCATGTCTATCTAATTTTCTGTACAATCAATTAAAACCATAAGAAATTTAAAAATACTTGGCTGATTATTGGCTATTGCATATTTCAAAATTGAATTTGAATATCGTGTCAGTGACGTTCATTACCATTTCATACGAGATACAAGGGTATTCTTATATTCCCGGGACCTGAATATTATATGTCCACATTTTATGGTCATGTAATACTTCAAAAACGCATAAGAGAATGAAATTATGTGAGGGTTTGCAATCTTTTAATGAAATCTCAAATCCTACATCATCATCGAGCACTTCATCATCGATCTCCTCCAGCTGTGATTGGTTGAAACGAAACTGCAACTTCCGCAGAATTGCAGTCATCAACGAAACTAACGCATCTCGATATCTGTAAAGACACAATTTCATATAAAATTAATATGTGATTTTATTCTTGAAGGTTTAATGAAACTACCATCTGTATTAGGTCAAATTGATATTCAGAAGAATTCAGATAGCGTTAACGACAAATTTGTCGTATATTATGCCATGCCTGAAATTTCTTACAACACAGATTGTATCTGTGTCGTAAGATTTAGATAAAGCATGTGAAATTTTACGCCAAACTTTTTCATTAATATAAATAAAAATCACGAACATCTTACCTCTCTGATGTGATTCAAAAGTTTTATTACACACAAAAATGATTTTAAATTACTCATAAATAGAAAAAAAATGACACAACTACAAGACTAATGATTTAACATGCCCGTAGTACTGTACATAAACACATATAGGCTAGTACATAGGCCCTATGCATGATGTACGTACACTGTACTGAGTATGTGAAAGTTTTGATGTTGTTTTGAATGCAGGCTGTCAATTGTCAACGATATTATTAGCTAAGATTCTACTTTCCTCCTGTATTGTGTTGATCGTGTATCTATGAAGTTACTATACTGTAAAGAAGTAGGCGTGTTCGAGATCTGAGTAGTATATTATCGTTGACAAATGGTCAAACTTCACTAAAACCTCATGAAAGTTTGGATACGATAAACAAAAGTATTTTCTAGTTTATTTTGAAATTGTTAACCCAAATTTCATGATTCTACAATCAACATTATACAAGGATTGGGTATGAACTTGTTCTTATTATTTTTTATGATAATAATAGTCCGATTTTTTTAATGTTCATGGTATTTTCACACAATTTTCATTCACTTCAGTTAGGCAAGTGTGTGTTAACAATTACTTGCAAGCTTCGCTAATGTGCAGTGCCCTGTACATTACGCAGTGCCCTGTACATACAACGGCAAATTTCCAAAATACAACGGCATATTTTCAAAATGCGACAACACATTTACAAAATACGACGACAAATTGACAAAATACGACGACAAATTGACAAAATACGACAACAAATTGACAAAATACGACGGCAAATTGACAAAATACGACAACAAATTGACAAAATACGACGGCAAATTGACAAAATACGACGACAAATTTACAAAATACGCAGAAATTCAAGGGCTTGTCGTAACCAAATATGCCAGCCAAAAAAATTATAACGCAACCTCTGGCAGAATTATTCAAATAATTTGGCTTGTTTGACTTTTTCATGATGGAAAATCTTACAATTTTTATCACAAATATCCAGAAAACATGGAATATTTTCAATTTATGGACTCAAAAACTGTGATATTAAGCAATGAAGAAAATTTGCAGACAGTAAACATTAAGTTTCTTCACGGAACTTCCTGAAGGTAATATTTTCCTAAAGTGTCTGCAACCTGATCTGAGAACACAGACATGCTTCTGTAATTAATTAAAACAAAAAGCAAATGAGGAAAAAGAATATTTGCCAACCCTCAAAAATCACTTCCAGATAATTACTTATGATTGAATGATAACTCTTCATCAAGGAATTTCCAGGGACAAACATGAGTATTTCACAAGATAAGAGAAAATTGAAATAACAAATATTTGTCAAAGCCATGTTGATATCTCATTCCACATAGGATAAACATCCATAAATGATAGATGACAAATGATTTAAATACACACCTGTCAATGAAATGGTTCTGATCTTGATTTCTCGATGAGCTCATTTTATCAAGGAGGTAATCTAAGAATATTGACCAGATATCTAAACAGCTGTAGAATCCCTCCACGGATGGCTGCAAAAACAAGAATAAAATAAAATACAATGTCTGAAATATTGTTACTGAAGATGAATAAATGTGAAATAAACATAATTATTTAAAGTGAAAAGAGACTTGCAGAAGATGTCTGTATTTTATGTATCTTTAAACTAATCTGTCTATTGGGAAAGAGACTACAAGAAAAGGCAAAGCAAGGCCCTCTATATTGCAAAAATCCTTTTATACCATAACCTTGAGTTTACACAAAAAATTTCAACTGTTCATTTTGTTCAGGTTACTAAAATCACTTTACCTGTTATGTCTTTGGGTTCCTAATGTGAAAGAAAAAACAAACAGAATCAAAAATTCAAGCTTCAAAAATGATAAAGGGAGATCTATGCAGGACTTTCAGTTTCAATCTTGCGGAATAATTTTAAAAGCTATTGGGACAGTCCTTCAAAGCCCAACCTGAAAATGTTGGAGATTATTATTAATCCTCAAAGAATGGGTAGTTTAGGAACTAAATTATAAATTTTGCTGAGAGCCACAGAAAAAGTCTTGACTTCTAACTCTCCTTAACTACATTTCATAACTTACGTGAAAGTTTTATTATGAATTACTACAAATTATCAAATCCGTTGAAGCATAAGAACTATGAAGATCTGGTGGTCTACTCACCTGCTTGAATGTGTACTTGTATAATAATTCCAGAAATTCCACGACTGGAAAATGTACATTGCTTTCAAATCTTCTGATATGAACACTGACAAATAACCTGATGAATTCGGTGAATTTCTCCACGTAGCTGAAAAGGAAATGAAAAGCATTAAAAGTATAAAGACCGGTAAAAGCAACAACAAAATATGACAATGATGTGAGTACGTTATGTTATAAGATGAAGAGATCAAATAATTTTGATTTATTTCTAGCTGATTTAATTTGGTAACTCTGCTTGAATTGCAGGCAAACAGATAAAACATTGGATGAATATAGATAGGCTATTTCAATATAGAAGAGAATAAAATGCAAATGGGAATAAAAGTATCATTACATAAGGTAGTTTATTCTGCCAACTTTTAGGTTTGCTCGGTAGATATCTCTAACCCAAACAAAGTTGTCAAAGGTTAGTAAATATTTGCAAAGTAATATTCTATTGCTATGACTCCCGTAGCTCTTTGGGACATGAATTTACATGACAATAAACTTACCATGAGGAATCGAAGCACATCTAAATGTAACTTTACAAGCGGTATCAAAGGATTTTTTAGGACATGTAGCAGTTTCTATATTGTATAATAAAGTTAAAAAATCTGCGTAGATTGAGGTGGTCGGTTAGACGTAACCGTGTACCGGCTTAGTACAGTTTTGCCAAGTTGAAAGGGGAAACTTCATCATTACAGTCAATGGGATATTCTTTTATGACTACTTGTGTCGCCTCAGCCAGTCAGCGAAAATTAATGGTACTCGTATATGTTGGAAACTACAGTCTAATACACAACATTTGTTAAGAAAAATAAATTATGTCGAGTATTTTTACTAAAATAACAAAAAATAGATTTTTCTCCCATTGACTGCAATGATAACTGACTGTTTGTTTTCCCCTTTGACTAAAGTTTGAGATCGCCAAAAAAGCATTATTACGTCGCTATGCACCACAACATTCCTGAATGTCCGACCTCCAGAATGTTACGTCGCCGTGCACCACAACATTCCTGAATGTCCGACCTCCAGAATGTTACGCCGCCGTGCACCACAACATTCCTGAATGTCCAACCTCCAGAATGTTACGTCGCCGTGCACCACAACATTCCTGGATGTCCGACATCCAGAATAAGCTTTGAAATTTGAAAATATCACTTTTAACTTTTGTGTTATGGCTAATCAAAATTTGAATGAGTTTTAATTTATGCTAAGTTGTGATGTATGACAGTGGACAGCTCATACATCTTTACGTAATTTTTCAAATTTCTTTTGAAAATCTCAGTCACTGAAAATGATGGGAAAGTCTATTCCTGCCAGAATTTGATTGAGGGGGTATATATGATAAAGATTCAAAATCTTTTGTTTAGAATTTGCTGCACCACTTCAAAAAAATACGATAGATGTTTAAAAAACAAAGGGTTTACAAAAAAAAAAAAACAAGGCCCGAAGATTGAAAAGTACTGTAAAGTGGTAAAATTGAACCAACTTTGATTCATCTCTTTTCATTGTTATTAATAGATTTTAACGCAAGTTAGTCTATGTTTTCCATACACGTTCATAGATCTTTTAACTTACGTTTCATCCAACTCCTCCAGCTTATTTCCAACGGACTGCGAGGTTGTATCTTTGGTTAACTTCTGCAACAGTTGAAAAGTTTGTTGGAACAACTTTAACAGAAATTCTTCAAAGTCCGCAGGCACACAATTCTTAGACACAATTTCGTTTATGCAGTTCATGGCTAGTACTCCTATGGACGAGCTGCCGCTTGAACTGAAGCTGTTGTTAGCTTTGTGAGGAGACGTACCTCTCCGCACCGAATGAATCTCACAACCAAAATTTGCAAGGTGAAAAATGACTGTTAAAAGACTAGAGGGTATGTTCGTGGATAGGGGTATCCAACTGAAAAAATGGGATAGACAATTAAGACAAAGCGATGTTATATGTTCACTATCGTGGTCTAACGGGGGAAGGGGCATCAAGTTCTGTTTGTTTGTGGAAGGGGTCTTAAACATTGTCCGTATTAAATGACTACCTGTGATGTAAAAGGAAACAAAGAAAAGGAATGGATTAGTCATTTAATCAAATGGTTTTAATTTTAAGTATATCATTTAATCTCTTGTGACAATTACACCTAACTAAGGATTTTTGTCCTTTTACATGAACATTTATAGAGGAAAATATGATGAAGGGCAACATGACAAATAAAATGGAAGACACAAAACTCAAAAAAATTGTTCCCTAATGAAATCATTGATCAAACCAATCTCAGCTTTTGAAAACTACTCTGAATGTTGTTTATGTTTATAAGCCACCACAACAACAAAAACAGGCAGCTTGTACAACATCCACAATCAAAAGCTTTGATATATTAACTACTTGACTAGGTCACAAACCAGCAGTCTGCAGGTCCAAGCGCCCTTACTATATTGAAAGGTTGCAAGTGAGAATTTTGGATGAAGTTCAGTCAGGGTTAATAAACCTTTCAAAAAAATATTAAGCAAACACTGACAAGAGTTATACTTCTTATGCAATAACTTTAAAAAAAATACTAAGTTTGCCAGCATCTAATAGCATCTATTTTCACCTGTATCTAATTTTACTCTAACCTAACAGTCAGGATTCCCCCCTTCCTTCAAAAAAATAATATGAACTTGGCCCTGAGAAAAGAAGGCATATGACTTTTTTGATTCAAGCATGTTTTGCACCTTTCAATCATAATGGCAAGAAAAGGATATTATCTCCCATTTATCCCTCAACAAAGAAATGATCTCTCACATACCTGACTGTAGGGGTGATGAACCATATGCTGAATGAGTTGGACTTCCATCCTCTGACTCCCCATGGGTGGGGGATGGAGGAGGGGTGGCAGTTGTCACCAGTTGCCTGTGTTTATCCAGAATGGTTTCAAGTATATCTGGAAAAAATCAAAATGATTGAAAAGTGAAAGCTTGCAACTTTATTTCAGATCATAGGAAAAGAAGGAATTGCTTATTTTAGGCTTTTAAGTAAAATAGTGTAAACACAACACAAGATTAATGTCAGATAAAGTGCTTCCCCTTCCCGCCCCTCCTCCTCAAAGAACATCTTTTACTTGGTAAAAGAGTTTGATTTCACAAAAAAAAGAATGATCCTTCATTTAAACAAGAGGATATCCTTACAAACCAAAATATTTGCAAACAGCAAAAACAAAAAGGACAATGACCTAAGCAAGAACTCATTCAGTTTGTCAGCTGACCTATAGGAAGTCATTTGAATAAAACACTGAAATCACATGACATCGTAAGCTTATCTGGCATCAAGTCAAATTAAGGTGAAAGAAAAATGCAAACTAACCACAAATTATAGCCAGTTTCAATCTGTCCCTAGCATCCTGTCAAAGTGCAGATTAGGAACAAATGTACATAAACGAATAAGAAGATTGGTGATTAATATGACTATTCATGCTTTACACACACATGTAAGATAGTTTTCTTGAGAATGTGTCAAGATGGACAAGCCTCATTGTATGAAACTGAATGTTGACAAAACCACAAATAGAGGCACTGCTTTGCCAACTTTTCATCATAAGCAACAAAACTATAGTGGTGTGCCTTGTGAATGTGTGCAGCTTTTTAGCTACAATTAGATTGTCTTTCGGGTGCATGAATGTCTTTATACCTTGTTTTCCAAGGCTGTAAGCTGTCAAGTGACCCTTGTGAACACACAAGGCTGCAAGGCGTCAAGTGACCCTTGTGAACACACAGGGTGCAATGATTTGTCAGCCCAATTTAAAGATCTAGTTTCTGAGGATGAGGCATAACACTACCTCCCAAACCGTTCTATTACAATTAGTTTCTACTATACAATTTCAAAATATGACCCGAAACTTACTTACGGAAAGCTTCCATGAACCAATTGAGAAAATATGGTTTTTCTTTGAAAGATTATTAATTTCTTGTAGAGTGAGATTCTTTGGTCTAACAAAATCTACAGAATAACAACTTAAAATTTGTTTAAAAGTTGTGTTTTCCTTTCTTGTTGTACTTATATATCTTCACAAATGTTTTTGGTATTGTCTTTATCCCAAACACAGAGTCTACAATTTTTAAACTTTATTTTGTGTTTATCTCAGTGCTTGTACACATTTCATATTTGTATTTCTTGTAATGCAAAAGGTTGGCTTAAATAAATGTTCTTGAAAATTAAAATGAAAAATCACTTAATAAAATTGTAAGCAAAATGTTCTGTGTGAAGAGGTAGTTTGCTCAAATAAAAAATACATTTCGAAATTTCAATTACTGAAAATAATGGCATGGTTCTTCTAAGTATAATATGATATATGACTTTAATTAGAATGAGCTAAGACATCAGTATAAACTCCAAGAGTACCACTGTAGTGTTTAAGATCTCAGCATGCATCTTTCTATAGTCGTTTACTCTTTAGCATACGATGAAAGCAAATCAAATGAATGTAACTTATTTTGACAATAAGCCATTCAAGAAAAAGAAAACTAGAAATTCTACAAAAAATTTAAAATAAAGCCATGCTCCAATTAAAGCTCTAAAGGGTTTTGCTTCATGACCATAAAATTCTTTCAGACAATAAAAATATGTTTAATGTTGAAATATTTGTGGAAATTCATGTGAAAGTTTGTCAATGATGGCTTATAAATAAAGTAAGCTTCAAATTTTTCAGTCTGCATTTGCTGAGTCTTACGTGCGATGATTCCAAACACGATTGGAATCTGCCCCAGGAGTAGACTATGAAGTTCCTCCTTTCTGTCTGCACTCAAATCCTCCCTGGGCGAGACGAGCTCCTCTGATGCTGTCATTAACATATGTAGACCGAGACCGCAGGTAGCTGGTTGTTGAATCAACTGTTTTAAAATGAAGTCACAAACAAGGGTTATATAATTGTTCACAACCTCAAAAAGCCTGGAGGAATATTTATTTGCTTCTAATGTTGTAAAGAATGAAAAATAAAACGTACAATACTGTTCAATTAGAAAGTGGCATTCACAGGTTCTAAAAAAGCTTACTTATTCGAATGAGCATGGATAACAAGAACAAGAACTGTCGGAAGGACAGTATGCTCGACTATTCAAAGCTAGTATAGAGAGTGGAATTGAGGGATATACAGAAATAAGGTAGCATATTAATGAAATTCAACATTTTTACATCATGAACATGTACACATCAGCTAACATCATAATTACCCCAAATATGAAACAAAACAGACATGCGGTTGTTAAAATATGAACATTTCAAGATTTTTACATTAAGACCCGCCTACTCATTAATACCCGCCTACTCATTAATATGCATGATATCAATACCACAAACAATAGGGCACATCTATAGACCATGGGCTTCCTGTTTACCAAATATGACATGAATCCAGTGTATCATCCTTGAGATATCATGTTTATAAGCTGGCCATCACAAACATACACACACGCCATCATGATCGCATAGGCTCCTGATGCTATCGCATCGGAACAAAAAGCTGTATTTATTTATATTTCGAAACATCTCTCTCACATTATCAACCTATCTTTTATGTATTGTGTAGTTCCTGACAATCTTAAATAAGGCAGTGTTGGTTCGGTTTCAAAAGGTGGTGATTTGACTTTAAATGTAATCAATTTGGCTTGTTACCTGGTAGATCTAGTACCCAGGCCACCAATCAATTTGGCTTTTTACCTGGTAGATCTAGAGCCCAGGCCCCTAATCAATTTGGCTTTTTACCTGGTAGATCTAGTTCCCAGGCCCCTAATCAGTTTATTTCCTTATCTCCATCATAAAAAGATTCACGTTGTTGACAAGGGTATCACTATTACTAATCAGTTTATTTCCTTCTCTACCACAGCTAAATTTCTTGGTGTAGTCATAGATAATAATTTGTCATGGGTGCCCCATGTCGCTGCTGTTAGCAGCAAAGTCTAAAACTGTCGGTATAATCTATAAAGTAAGTATCTTCTTACCAAGCCACATCCTACTAAATCAATGCAATATTCTAATTTGTCCCTACTTTAATTACTGCAACATTGTTTGGGGACATGCGTATTCAACTCACATACAAAAGCTCTGCATACTTCAAAAGAAAGCTATTCGTGCTGTATCTAAAACAACTCTTAATGCCTACTCCAAACCATTATTCTTCATGCATAAAACACTTTATCTTTTTGCTACTTGCTAAAAACTTATTTTTGTTTATTGTTCTCTCAATAACATACTACCTAACACATTTTTGGACTTCTTCACGTTCTCTAATTCTTTACATACAGTAGGTACTCCACTAGACATAACCTAAATATTTGTTTAGCTTATCTAAAGCTAACTTCATCACAGATATATGTTGGTGCTAAGATTTGGAACACGCTTCCCACAGATATGAAGAAGTTTGCCAACTCTTTTAAGTACCGCTTATAGAACTATCTTTTAAGTTTATTCCAACCCATGTTACGCACTGGTATTGTGCATTTTCTTGAATCCTTAACGGTTTTAATTTGGCAGGTGATGAGGGTAGGTTTAGGTGGTATTGAAAGAGAGGGGGTTAGGGAGAGAGGGGGTTAGGAAGGGTGGGGTTTAGGTAAGGTGGGACTAGGGAAGGGTGGATGCATACATACTGAATTGATTATCTATTGTCTTGTTTTCTATTATTGTAGCATAAGGAGGTTTTGCACCCATAAGTTTTAGGTAGTGTTTTGCAAATCTCCTCAGCCACTATTTTTATGTTTGCTAAACCATGTTACTCTCATTTAAGTTTCATCAGTCAGTATACAATTTTAAAGAAGTATGTATTTAATTTCACTCGATGTACATGTAAATATTCAAATTGTAATTGTTTGGCTGGAATAAAGTATTTTAAATGAAAAAAAAAAGTGATCACTTTCAAACTTTATAAAGATATGAGTCTGTAAAATCACCCTGTTAAGGCTAAGATTGATGCCATTCATTTTAACAAATTATTCTCAAGATTGAACCACCCACTATGTAACTAGATTTCTATACATCTTAAGATCTTTCAGTTGAGAAAAATCACCTGCATCTATTTACGGTATTCTATGTTACACACCAATTTGGTATCTTCCTATTTTCTGGTAACATCATTTACATTAATATACTCACCTGAATAATATTGGTAAAGAATTCTGGATAATATGCAGGCCATTCTGATCTCCCAATACAAACTAAAACTTTGACTAGTTTATTGCGAATAAAAACTGGTGACGTTTTGTGGTTGGTTAAGAGGTACTGCGTGAGACCATTACGAATGTCCATTTTTTCATTAGGTTGCAAACCAACCCATTGCCTGTTGATGAGATTCTGTAAAAACAATGGAAATGGGATTAATCTTACCCTTATATATCCTAAATCTTAAAAGGCATGTGTGGACATATAAGACCGGAGGTTGTACCTGATTTAGATTAAAGGATTGTTTGTTTGTTTGATGATGGCTTAATGGTACCATGACAGCGAGGGTCAAATTGTGCCAGAGAGGTCAGATCATTCTAGAGGTAGGAAGGAAAAAGAAGAGGGGGAGATTGAAAGAAACACGAGAACTAAACGCCAGAAAGCTGGGATTGAGAGAGGAGGTGCATGGGTGAAAAAAAACAAAGTAGAGAGAGGGGAGTGGGAGATGAGGACTAAATATGGTTGTAGAGGGAAGCATGATGAAGGAATGAGATAATTTTATCCGGATTGTTTTTCTGGAAGAGCTCGGCTATTGAGTTGTGGAAAGCGAGGGAAGCTCTGGCAAGCAAGGAGAACGCGATGGACTGTGAGGGTGCAATGGCAATTGTTGCAGAGGCTTGGGGGAGCCAATAAGGATGTGGGATTATGAGACAATAATATAAGTACATCAATATGCAAATTATCATGTGTGGAAAAATACTTGAAATATTCCAATCGAATGTCTTCAACAATGTCCTGAACGATTAGTCAATTTTTTGTCCTGTCATTAATGAAAACAATTGGTTTCTAACATTAATTTTATTTATCACCTCTACTGCCCAGTTATTTTTTTAGGTTTCTGATTGGCTGACAAGGCTCATTTGCGTATGCAAGCGGCCTGGTTATTACTTAACGAACAGGCTAATTACATATGCAAATTGAAATTTTCCAACACTACTGAATATTCAAACCCTTAATTTGCATAAATTTGCATCTTATTAACCTACAATTATATACCACGCAGGTAACTATGCGGTGAAATGTTCTCAACTTCTATCAAAGTGTAACTGTAAGTTGATACACTTGAGTGCATCTTTGTTTAACAATAACTGTCTTGAGTCAAGTTAATATAACCGATCTAAAAAAATCAGAGAAATAAGAATTTAACAAATATTCTTCCAAGTCCCAATTTACACTAAGGTCAATGTCGAGGCCCTAGTCAGCCATAACTTGTATTATCAACACACACTCTACATAGGCCTACAGAGATTGAGATTGCACGACACATACACTAACACTGTGTAACAACAAATAAGTCAGGCCTAGCGTTAAGAGTCTGTAACTGTAAAGTCGACACTAAAGTCTAAAGATAAACACCGCTGTACCAGTGCCAATGGGAGAGAAGGTTCTTACTTAGGTTAAGACAAAAAAAAAAAAGCTCAAGGTTACCTCACCCAGTAACTCAGCAAACATGTACAACCTAGCAGTCTTTATAGCTACAACACCTCTTTTAGTTCTATTAATTGAATGACAAAGAAAGGGGAGGCCCTGACTTGCCAATGTCAAAGAAAGAATGTCATTCAACCCCCTTTCCAACCTGTACCCTCCCCCAGCCCCTACACATTCCCAGAACTACATCCTGGATTGTAGTAATACAATTTCCAATTTAAGAAATTATGTGTGTCAAGCAAAGTCAAGCAGCAAGAAAAATGAAATCCAGATGACATCCCACCACATGCCATTCCGCCCTGTCCCACATGCCATTCCGCCCTGTCCCACATGTTGAACCACCCTGTTCCACATGCCAACCCACCCTGTTCCACATGCCAACCCATCCTGTTCCACATGCAAACCCACCCTGTTCTACATGCCAATCCACCCTGTCTAACATGCCAACACATCCTGACCAACATCCCACCGCACCCTGCCCTACATACAATTCCACCCTGTCTCAATTGATCTCATCTTAATTCCTTTAGCTACTTTATCATCATGTCATCTTTTACCCCACATTCTGCTTATTGTTTATGATTCTCTAACCCCTAATTTAACATTCTTTAGAAGTGATAAAACTTTAATTTGCTACTTTATTCATGGCAAGACAAACATTTTGATTGCTATTCATGTCAGGAATATCAATATCATATCAAAGTCATAAGCCATATATTTGTGATCTAAGGTCAAACATATTGCAGCAAATGCACACTTTACTTCACCATTAAGTATGAATAATGCTATTCACATGTACTGTATAATCATTTGTTCAAGCAAAATTATCATACCCACTCTAATTCAATAGATACCACATATACAAATATTTTCATTGCTAAGCAAATAGGCTAAGTATTATGCACACACAATCCCTCAATTATGCTCAACTGAATAGTACCAATGCCCACTACCACTGAAAAAATTAAATATTTTGAACGCAAGTCTATTGTTATGCAAATAGCGTACATAATATGCACATTACACCTCACTATTGAGTGTAGACAATGTTCTTCACATATATGATCATTTGTGTAAATCAAATTCCCCACACCCACTTTCATTTAAGAGATATCATAAATACAAATATTTTCATTGTTATGCAAATAAGCTAATTGGTATGTACACACAACCCCAAAACATGCTTATTTGAACAGTACTCATGTCCTCTACCCCGTAACAGGTTATAATCTAAGGTTAATATTTTATGTGAAAGTTTATTGTTATGCAAATAACCTAATTAATATGCACATTACACCTCACCATTAAGTGAAGACAATGATCTTTACATACATGATCATTTGTGTAACTTTATTTCAAGAGATATCATAGATACAAAAATTGTCATTGTTATGCAAATAAGCCAATAAGTATGCACACACAACCCCCCAATCATGCTTAATTGAACAGTACCCATGTCCTCTACCCCTGTGCCAAGTTACATGAATATACATCATTCATAACTTCAGTTATGCGCTCATGAATTTTAGACATTTTTGTATGAGTCTATTGTTATGCAAATAACCTAATATGCACACGTCACATCAACACTAAGTGTAGACAATGCTCTTCACATATATAATCATTTGTGCAAACAAAATCCCCACATCCACTTTAATTCAAGAGATCATAGATACAAAAACTTTCATTGTTATGCAAATAAGTTAATTAGTATGCATACACAACCCTCCAATCATGCTCATTTGATCAGTACCCATGTCCTATACCCTATGCCAAGTTACATGAATGTACACCATCCATAACTTAAGTTATGAGAACTTTAACCAAAATTAGGGGTAGTAGAATAGCCCTACTATTCTTCAAATAGTCGAGCTAAAAATAAACTGGAAGTTGATAATCTGAATTTAATTTGAAAGCATCAATGTGATTTACCAAAGGTTAATCATAGTTATGTCATTAAATGGATTGATATGCTCACCTCAAAGACAGTAAGAGTGTACATTAAAACATATTCATTCATTGTATGAGCAAGGAAGTAAAAACAGTGATTCCAGGAACCTTGCTGGGAACTGAAGTTGTTTAAGAGATCCTCTGAGAAAGAAAAAAAAATGACAGCATAAAACAATGTAATGTACCTTGCATGTTGGTACTTGTATTACGGTAACTGAGATTATTAACGATCACTACATCTGCTGCTTAAAGTGACATTTCTAGGTTCAGAGCATTATCAATATTTGTTTCCTATTTACACCGAAAGTATTGTATTACTACGAAAATCATAATCATTTCCATGCAGGAAAAGAGGGTATTCCTGTTTGCTTTCACTCAACCAGCACAAAGCATATCTGGCATTTAAACATTTCCATTTTGGAATCGCAGTCTTTGCCAAAGAGGGGTACAGCTGGGTTCATAGCCACAAATCCCATTTTGTCACCTAGTTGCTATAAGGCACTTTGTGACATAATATACATCTTATCTTATTCTCAAAAGGAAGTATTCAAGGAGCAGATACAAGATGTATATATATAGAAATGACTGGTTTCAGTGACATCACAAAGTGACAGCACATATTCACATGCCTCAAAAGTCTGTGTGTAATGGGAAAGTACTTACCAATGTCTCTTTTCCTTTGATTGCTCGTGGACAATGCAAAGAATTCATTCATGAGGCCCTCTAAGGCCCTCAAAGACGACTCCTCTGCTGTTGTTGCCTGCAATTAACACACAAAATATAATATTAACATTTGGGGCTTTTGGTTTGTAATTGTTTTTCAAAGGTGAGAGTAATGGGTGCCACAGGAGTTAGAGAGGAGTGCATTCAACAGAATAATATAAGTAACAAAAAATGAGTGAAAATTTGGTTAATAAAGGGTGACTATATATTTAAAAGAAGTTAGTGGAAGGAAGAGGGTGTCTTAAATAGTGTTTACACAGGGACCCGAAATATCCAAGTACCCAAGCGATTGTGTTGCTACCCGGTTCCGAAAATACAACCTGGGTATGGATTTTCATAATATTACCAACTGCAGACTGTTTCTGTTTCAGAATTGTATGTTATAAGAATAAATCTTAACTTACAAGAATTATAAAAGTGTTCGTTTCCTTTCTATTCCAATGCAATGCATTAAAACAATCACAAAATATTGTTACAGATCGCAGAAATGATGTTGAACGAACGATGTGGCTAATAAGTAGGTACTCTAGTAGTACTACATGTACTAGTAGCGCAAAACTTAAACTCTCTAAATTTCGCTGTAAAAAAAAATATATACAGTACAAACCAGCACGCAACAAGCAGTGTGTGTAGTATGCTGCAGAAAAAATATATTGCGGTTGCACGTTACCAAACTATTTTGAAAGCGTGTCTGCTATTTGCTGAAAAAAAATGTAACACCTATTATGAAGCAATCACAAGTTGTGTTCAAATGAAATTGTTACGTGCTACTGAGCGTGCACATAACAGAACTGTGGAATCGCGTATTATTCCAGAAAACACCCGTTCTGTGAAATTTTGAGGAATTGAGTATATTATTATTTTACGGTATTTTATGAAGACAGGTCAATAAAAGAGACTAGAAACATTTGTATTTTATTTCTTTATTCACAAAAATAAAGATATGATTGAAAAAACAAGAAATATCACAAGATTTTACAAGGTACACTGTCAGATTTTAACACATACTACTTCCGCGAAAAATATTGAAAAGGCCTTGTCGTCAGGTGGTATACCCGACCGATATTGCAAATCGGGTACCCCGTGCAATCTTTAGACCTGGTGCAAACACTAGTCTTAGACAATTTTAATCTAATACTGCTTGTGGTAGTGGGAGTTTTTAGTAAGTTTTTACAACTTCAGTTTTTATTGACGAATTCTGAAATTGAACAGCCTGCAAGAAGTTCCTCCTTGGTACAACCAGATCATAAAAATGTGGCTGAGAGGGTTAAGTTGTAAATCTTTTGGGGTTTTAGATGCTTGGGTGGTGGTCCCCAGTTTCTGTTGGACAAGCTGATGAGATATTACTATGCACACTTCACTATATTGAAAGATTATCAAGATCAGGTTATCGCAAGATATCTTTCTCAGATTTAGTGTGCTGGAAGGAAGTGGAATTAAGTCAGTTTTTCAAAGACGATGCAGTGACTCTCTCTCTCTCTGGCCTATTCTACTATCTACATTAAGTAGATAATAGGAAGCGCCTTAGTTGATGTTGGAGCAGTGCTTGAATAAGCCGGAGAGACAAGATCCTGGGGTGGCAGTCTCTCTTGCAGTCACTGCATACAAACTGAAGGCTGTATGGTGTTGGTTAGATCATTCCAGAGGTAGAAAGGAAAGAAAATAGGAGTCTGAGAGAAGTACGGGGGCTAATAGCCAGGAAGCTGGAATTGAAAGAGGAAGTGCAGGGGATACAAAAAAGGGGTAAATGTAGGTAGAAGGAGGTGGGAGAGGAAGACTAAATATGGTTGTAGAGGGAGGCACGATGAAGGAAGGACATCATTTCTCCTGGAGAGTTTTTCTGAAAGAGCCCAGCTATGGAGTTGTGAGGGACGCTCTGGGAAGGTTGTACTGGGGGCAGGCAAGGAGGACGTGGTGGACTGTAAGGGGGAAATGGCAATTCTTGCAGAGGGGCGGGGGAGCCAGTAAGGAAGTGGGAGTGAGTGAGGTGGGTGTGGCATGTTTTAAGGCGGGTAATGTGGACGTTGTCGATACAGGAGATATTGTGGATGGTGGGTTTGGTCGGAATGGTGGGCTGGAAGTCGTGGAGTTTGTTATCAATTTGGGAGTCCTATGAGGTTTGCCAGTGGTCACGAACAAGGGAATTGATAAGCGGTTTGGTTTAGGGGAAGGGGTAGGGGGAGGCATAGGCGTACAGGGCAAGGAGGCAGATTGCCCCCCAAGCAATTTGGGCACCCAAGAAGTCGGGAAAAATGGGTATCAAAATTTAGACAAAACTGTGTTAAAAAAAACTGACTTCAATATTTTCTAAATAAAAAAAAAAAAATTGTAAGATTTAAATATGATCTTTAAAAGCTTTGTTCAGTTGTTTGTTTAAAAGCAGATTATTTGGCATTGTGGCAACATGAAATGTGGATTTTATGAGTATATTCATGAACTGTGTTAAATTAGGCGATTCGGGAAAAAAATGTTCTGCCCCATCCCCCAAAATGAAACTGTCCCATACGCCTATGGGGCTATGGGGGGATGTTGAGAGCTGAATCAGCTCTGTCATGGCACGAATAGTGAGCCTGAAGATTTTGAGAAGAGTGTGGGGGGCCGCACCTCAAGTTGTGTTGGAAAGGAGGCGGAAAAGGTTGAGAGAGCTGTTGCAGTTCTGTTTCTGGTTAGTGATGTGTTGCTTGTAGGAGAGCTTTGGAACTAGGGTTAGACCCAGCAACTTAGTGTGGTCAACTTTTGGGATTGATTACTCTTGAGCACGAGGTTTGGGTTGGAGTTTGTTGAAATGACAGAAGTGCATGCAAACTGTCTTTTCTTTGGAGAATTTAAAACCGTTATTGTTGCACTAGTCTTGCAGCCAGTTGAGGCTAAGTTGGAGCCTATTTAGAATGAGAGATAAGCTAGTGCAGGAGTAGAAGATAGTGAAGTCGTCCACATTTGATATTGGGGTTGAGGTTGTCCACAATAATGTTAATGCTCAAATTGAAGAGAGTAGGGAGAGGATGCTACCCTGTGGGACACCTTCTCCTTGGGGGTAGGGGTTGGAGAGGTATGGCCAATACTGAACTTGGACTGTCTGGGTAAGAGGAAGTTTTGAATAAAGATAGGGAGGTGGCGTCTTGAAAAAACTCAAGCTGCTTGGAAAATTTGTGTTTATTAGGCCATAACTTTAATCTCAAAAGGTATTCTCCCAGAACTGACACTTTTAAATATTCCTTGTCCTCCTCTGTTATCACAGCCTTGGAGCCTTAGGTACCTAATTCTATTGCTAATGCCCCCTAGCCTTGGCAACTTCAAAAGACTTCTCTACATGTCATGCACAAATTTTCTCTTGCTCTTTCATACTCCTAGTCCACTTTACAGTATACGGTATTAACATTAAGATGCGCAATTGCGGATTCTAAAAAATAATTAAACCCCTACCCTGAAAAAAAAACAAAAAACAATTGTAATGGGGGAAATTTCTGCAAAGAAACCGCAATGACCCAGAACTAAAATACACTACAATATTTGTTGCGCAACTACCTCATACATCACAGTTGTAGTGCTACAGTTTAGGCCACGACCGTAGAGGCATGAATTTAATTATAAAACGCACTGAAATGTTGTAAAAAAAGAATTTTAAATAATAAAAGCATGTTTCTATACACCACACTGGAAAAATTTGATGTCAGTGGGCAAAAAGAACGAAAAAAACAGGCCCACTGTACAGACCTCTTACTCCCAAGTGTCCAATGATCACCCTGTCATTGGTGTTACAAAATATGCAATGAATCTCACTCCCAAATGTCCAATGATTACCCTGTCATTGGTGTTACAAAATATGCAATGAACGTGATGAAATACAACACGTAATAGTAACATGATTATGTTGTCTGCTAGATATCTAGATTGTATATAAGCTTGGGCAATATATCGATATTTCGATATTGACCCATATCGGTATGGCCGATATTGAGTTCAAGGGTCATATCGATATATCGATTATATGTTTTCAATGATAATAAACAATACATGAACTATTAAAAAGCTAAACATGACTATCAAACATCCAAGTATTTTTCATTAAATAGCCACAAAAAGTTAATAAATTTCTTTTATATCAAAGTTTCAGGCAGTCACTTATGATGAAACTTTATTAAAACATCAATATTATGATAACAATTTACTTCCATGAACAAAAAACAACTTGACTCACGAGTACAGAGGCATTGCACAATACTTCAACTTTATGTTCAGACAACAAAAATTATAAAATGTTGAATCCTCAAATGTTAAGTTTCCTTAAAAGGAATACTGAATCTTAATTTTTAAATTAAACAGTCATTAATTGACAAATCACTGACAAAACTATGAGATTTTTCTCATTTTGTTCATTCAGAAAATCTAAAAGTGACAGACTGGTCTTGCCAGATCGATCAGATACTGTACACTGTACATGCAGTAACTTTACAGTATCACTACTCTATACAGTATACTATGTACACACTCTACCACTGTTTCTTCTCAAAGACAACACTCGTGCGATGATTGAAGCAGACTAGAAATTGGATATTATGTATTATATATGGACTTCTGAATGTCTAGAAGTCCATAAAATGCTACCAAAATAATGCCTTTTCAGTAGAACATTCATGAGAAGTGAGATATGAAATTTAAAGAAGAATTAAGAGCCAATTTTTGTAAGGTATACAGTGTAGGCCTAGCACCAGTTCCACAACATTATTTTTAAAAAGAATATGCCGAGGCCTAATCTTTTTCAATGTTTCTGTGCTTGATCTTTTGAGATAAAAACCATGTAAAGAATCTTTTTAAGCATAGTGGGTGTTTATTTGAGGATTTATGTACATATTTTGCAGCGGTTTTAGTTAATTTTTACAAAAAGTTGTACTTTTAACTTTTTTTAAGCCGAGACGAAATTACCTTGCACATATCGGTACATACCACTGCGTATGACGTCATATAATTTGCATATCGATATTTCGATAATATCGATATTTTTCTGCCGATATATTGATATTGCATAATGCTCAATATCGCCCAAGCTTCATTGTATAGTGTAGTGCATGTGGTGTATACCATACAATGATGATGGGAATGATGCGATTTATAACACAATGTACTGCAGCAAAGACATACTTTACTAAATAATGACTGTTATCAGTTTCAAGCTTTTTCTAACTGATGAACAATAAAAACACACAACAAAGGGAAGGCAATGAGGAAGGAATGCCTTGTTACTAGGCTGGAAAGTTTGCCTTGCACGCGCAGGATCTGGCCCGTGCAGCTTGCTCCGCGGTTTGGCACCTGGCCCACAAACAACTTGCTGGCCATAGGTCTGGCAGCACATGTGATCAACCACATGTTTAAACCTAACTCGGAAGTAGATTAAGTAAAACGTAAGTTACAAATCACTGCATTGAACAAACAACCAACTACTAGTTATGCAAGACCTGGTGAACATTCAACCGCGCAGATTTCTATGAAATTTAGCCATTGCAGTGCATAGGCTAGAAATCATGAGTCACTTGCCCGTGCAAAATAAAGACATTCCAGTCTGGCCTTGTTATTTGGGGGTTTTCTTTTTAGATTGGTGTTATTTTTAAAATGTAAATGCATCCTTATCAATCTACAATAGAAAGACAAGTAGTACTTACCTATAGTTTTGCATATTTGCTTAACTTTGCATGATGTATGTATTTACTACATCAACCTATTTTTACCCATGGTTACTTTTCAGATTTCAGCAAGAAACATTAGAGTGAAGATGTTGCTTAGCAATAAGTTATGATGTCAAAGAAACCTTTGTATGTTGGAAGATTGTAGCATTTCGAGTTTCCCCTTTTTTTTCAAACCCCCCTAAAAAAATTTACACAAGGAAAAAAATCCGCCCTCCCCCCCCCCCAAAAAAAAATTGTTTGAAATCCTAGTGTTAACGCTGACAGTATATATCTTTTACTCATCTCCCTTGCACAACGGAGTTCGGTCATACCATCCTACATGTGGGTGGTTCTTTAAGCACTATCAGTTCAAATAAAAGGCCTACAAAGTCTACTTGAACATTTTGGTTGTTCTGCACAGCTGGTAAAATTTGTCAATCCTTGATCTTGGTATTTGATCAAAAACTTTTGTTGCGATGAGGGCAGAGTCCTTTTTGATACAGATAGCACACTACACAGTCCTTCTTGATGCAGATACATGTAGCATACCAAATTATTAAAGTATAGTCAGTTGACCAAATTTTAACAACTCCTGATGTTACCCACCTTAGTAAAGTTTGACTTCGACAAAATTGTTACCATTACCAATTGTTAATTGAAGTCAATTTCACTAATTAGATGCATCATACTTGCAGTTCTAAAATACTGTAATAATTTATTGAAGTCTATCGCATATTTTACATTCTAACGGTACACCTGCTAGATAAAATTAGGCATATTTAGCACACAGTGGTTGAAATTTGGGTTTTGCTTAGTTGGAGGGGAAACTTAATCATTACAGTCAATGGGGTATTTCTTATGTGTCGCCTTAGCCAGTCAGCGAAAATTATTGGTACTCATATATGTTAAAATTTATTATCTAATACACAACATTTGTGAAGAAAAATAAATTGTCTAGTATTTGTTGAAAAATGACAAAAAATAGGTTTTTCTCCCATTGACTGCAATGATAACTGACTGTTTGTTTTCCCCTTTGACTGAAGGATAAGAACGTCAGAAAAGCATTGTTACGTCGCCGTGCACCACAACATTCCCGGATGTCCGACCTCCAGAATGCTGCAGGTACTCGCTTCAAGCATCGGTGAGGCCTTAACCAGCTTCTCCACAGCTATGCAAACAGATACGCCGAACATCAAAGCGAAAGTACATCGTTTGCAGCTCCTGCTCTTCATTCAGCTGTGGAGAGATGTGGGCAATGGTTGAATGCCACTTGCCCCCCGCTCGCTCTCCTTTGGAGGGGACATTAAGCCATTGGTCTAGATATCCACAACTGGTTCTCTGAACACTCTTGTAAAGTGTAGGGTGAAAATCCAGTGTTCATCCACTTTCAGTCTTGTTTATCCTAGCTTAACGTTAGTTTAGCTCAGCCTCAAGTGGGGCTTATTACTCAGGATTACGTTAAGCCTAACTAGTTAACGTCGGTTAAGCCTAACTAGTTAACGTCAAATTCAACTTCAAGCAAGCCAAAGGCCTAATTATATCACACAGAAACATAATTATCTAACTGGTGATTGGTGAAGAAACAACTGAAGTGTTAAACAACATAATTTTGGACATTTAATTTCATCTTCAATTTGTCAGTGAAATTACATTCCATTACTGTATTGTGTAGTCACACGTTACAGCCAGTACAAACTGGAAATGGGAGGGACTCGATCCCTTTCACGTATAGTGTAGGCTACACAAGTCTTAACACACTCACCATCTTCTCTTTTTCTGCGTTGATACTGTCACCTTAAAAACATAATTTCTTTTTCGTTAAAACAGAAAGTTCCTTGCACAATAAGAATTAAAAATGGTAGAATTTCATTGATTTTCCCATCAATTTGTAAGCTTCTGAATCTGAGTCTTCTCTCGGTTTCCTCATGCGTATGACCAGGGTCACGACGCGTGCGCTGCGTGCTGTCGGAAGTATTCAATCATGTGGGAACGAATCGACTCGTCGGCACAGTGATTGTACTGCAACGTAACTATCAATATCTTAGCTTAGTGGTCAACTCCAACAAATTTCTTGTCCACTAATGAGTTTTCAGCAATCAAAAATAGAAAATTTAACAACCAAAGAGTGAATAATGAGAAGGGGGTAGGTCAGGGAGTGGGGACGAGTACAGTGAGGAAGGGGCTGGTGGGGAGGGGACGATGGTGAGCGGACAGTGGGAGGGAGTGATGGGGAAGGGGATATGGAGGCGAGTGGGGAGGGGATAGAGTTGGGAGGGATAGAGTGGGGAGGGGAATGGAGTGGGGGTAATGGAGTGGGAATGGAGTGGGGAGGGGATGTAGTGGGTATGGGAAGGAGGGGTGGGGAGGGAAGGGGAAGGGAGTGGGAGGAAATGGAGTGGGGAGGGGAAGGGAGTGGGAGGGAAATGGAGTGGGGAGGGGAAGGGATTGGGAGGGAAATGGAGTGGGGAGGGGGAGGGAGTGGGGGAGGGAAAGGGAGTGGTGAAGGGAAGGGAGTGGGCATGGGAAGGGAGTGGGGGAGGGGAAGGGAGTGCAGAGTGGATGGGTAAGGTTTGGGGGAGAGAATGGGTGTGGGAATGCCAGGGAGTGGGGCAGGGTACCGTGGAAGGGGAAGAAAAGTAGGGAAGGTAGTGGGAAGGTAAAGAAATTAAGCAGGGCCGCATCTAGAGGATTAGGGAGGATGTGATGGGAAGGGGAAGGGAGGGTGGTAATGGGAAACGCAGTGTGGAAAGGGAAGAAGTTGAAAGAGAACGGAAAAGGAAATGGGGAAAGGGAGCAGGAGATTTGAAAGGGGATTATGGGAAAGGAGTGGGAAAGGAGATGGGAAACGTGCTCAATTTGACATAGACCTTTAGAGCACCATCAAAGGACGTTTATTCAATGTCTTGCTAATGTATTATGTAATCAGCTGGCCTCCCAGGTTGTTGACAAAAAGGACGCAATTTTGTCATGATTCAATATTTGAACATGATTATTTATTACTTCTTACTTGGTTTAATTTTGAAATTCGATCTAGAAATTGTGCAAATATCAAAATTGCAATGGAGTTGTGTTAAAGAAGGGGCGGATGATGATATATCTTAACAGTGAATGCTATGAAATGAGATTACTAAAACGTTAGAAGTTCCCCAGTAATAGGCAGTTCCGGATTTAGGCACAAGCCAGTGACGGACTGGCCATCGCGAGATTCAAGACTCCCGATGGCCTGGCCCACCGAAAGAGGCTTGGTGGCCTGTAAAAATTGAAGAAAAAAATAACGTCAAATCCAGGTTTCAAAAACATGAAAAAGAAACAAAACAAGTGACAATAGATTAACAAAACGAAGACTAGGCCCGTATACACTGTTTCTGAAACTTTGCCTTGGACTTTTCCTCATTCCTATAACTGTTATATCCAGATGTCTACATACAGACATACAAACTCGAATTTATAGTGAAAACGGCATTGTTGCTTGTTGAAAAGAGTTGTTGTTTTATCAGTTTCATCTCTTGAAGTATATATATTATAACTCTATTTTCTGCAATATGTTCGGTACCTCCAGAATATAAGCAGGGACCAGAGGCGTAGCTAGACGGTTTTGAATTAGAAGTTGTATAGACGGATTTTTGCCGACAAAATGTCGATTTTGGTAACATGATGTGTTACCATAACGTCCGTACGACGGTGTGGGGTCAAGAGGCCCGCTAAAGGGCCAAGGTGGGATCGAGTCCAGGGAGTGAAGTTCCCGGAAGCTCTGAAAATTCTGCGATTACGAATTTCCAAAATGGTTTAATATTATACAATAATTTCAAGGAAGTTTACATGGCTTACATGAGGACATGCATTTTCGACAGATGAAAAGAATATTTTTATTTTATTTTTAAGTTTTAATCAATCAGGGGCGAAGTTCTGGTAGGGGTTCATGGACGAACCTCGAAAGCTCTGAAGATTCTGTGAATTTGATGCCCCAAATGACTTAAAAATAATACAAGAGTTCAATGAAGTTTACATTTAGAAAAATGCATTTTCAACTTTATATATTTATATATATATATTTATATATATATATATATATATATATATATATATATATATATATATATATATATATATATATATATATATATATATATATATATATATATATATATGTATATATATATATATATATATATATATGTATATTTACATACATATATATATATATATATATATATATATATATATATA